>JAEBDU010012884.1:0-76447 GCA_016802625.1 Heliconius numata
CACCTATGTTACACGAGGAAGCGCAATTCCCTCGGCAGTATAGCGCCAGCTGTTAACAGCGCAAGACGTTTGTAAAAAAAAAAAGTAGAACTGTCAATGACGCGTACGTCAAAAAAGCGCGCGGATTGTAAAAATTATATTTTGAATATTTTTTAATTCGATATGTTTGGTTTTTAATTTTATTTTATTTAAAAAATAATAATAAAATAAATTAAACTTTTAAAATTGTTATTAGTGATGAAAATGTCGATGTGCTTTATTAGATGTGACTGGAAAGTGTTTGAACGGAAGTGTTAGCCTCAAATTTTATGTATGATTTATTCAAGACCTTGGATAAATTTACTTTTGCTCATGGCAATTAATGTGGTAAGTATAATCGATTTATTAGTTGATATATGGTATATAATCGATTTATTTCAAAATGATGTCTCAATTTACATTACGATTTACGATAACGACTTAGCACTAAATATATGTAATGTATAATTAATGTTTTAACTTTAAAGTTATTTATTTTATTGTTTTTATGGTTATTAAATTTTACAATTTTAATATTTTTCACTCTGTCCTCTGTTAATTTTAGTCATTACATTCTGGATGGTAAAATACAAGGGCTGTTCTAGTCCTTCAAATACCGTAAAATTTATGTGACGATGTGATGAGGACACATCTAGCTCTCATGAAAGCAAATTTGCTGAATGCACTAACTTCACAAAAACCAACTCAATTAAGAATAAGAAAAACACAGAAACCAAAAACACGCACGATCATAGTCTGTATCGTACAATAACTTATAACCTGGAAAATTGAAATAAAAAAATCCCCATTTAAAAAATAGTACCGACGACCATATCGTTCAAAATTCCTCTCAACTCTACCACGGCGCAAAGGCGACAATCAAATAATTAACTGGTTTTATTTATTTAGGGCGGTTAAACGCGGCGGCAACAAACTACGATCTACATATATACATACATATGGGCTAATTTGATATTCTAAAATGTCCAAAATCGGTACCGATATTCAAATACTTATCAACGTTTTAATTTGAATTTAATTATCATATTGTCTATTCAGAAGTAATTATTTAAACATAAGAACATCGTTTGTAACTATGTCAAAAATTTAACTTAAAACGCTGAGTCATTTATGCTAAGAAATTCTAGTAATATAAATAAATAAATTAAAAGAATATCTTACAAAAATAAAATAGAATCCGAACCTGTGTTATAACTCAAATGTGGTTAACTTAACTTTATCATAAGCGGTTATGGTCAAAGCTAATATTACTAAATTATTTCCTCTCCTCTTCTCTCTACTCTTTCACTAACGTGTGTATACTGTTAATTAAGTATTTGATATTGTTTTCTTTTTGTTATTTACAATCTTTTGTTAATACCAACGCTGATTAATATGTACGTATTTAAATTTAACACAACTCTATTCTCTTTAAGTGAAATGTAATTTCTTAATAAATAAAGAAATGAGAAATAAATAAACTTTTTAACTATAATATATAAAAATATGGTAATATAATGAAAATCTCTTAATGCTACTTACCGTTATCAAACATTTTATTTTCCTATTTATATTTAATAGCACTAATAGAAACAATTTCTTCTTAGTTAAAAAATTAGTAACATTGTATAGGATCTAGAATGATCTAGAATTATCTGAATCACCGATAGTATTCCAATATCTAATAAAGCGTGAAGCTAAAAGATTAAGAAAAAAATAAGTTAAAAGAAGTGAAATGAATGACTACTTTGCAAAAAAATATTAAAAAAAAACAATAAAACCATTAAATTTCAAAATCTGCATAATAAAAAAAATTGCATCATAAGTTATGAAATGGTAAATAATATCGCGTCTAGTACAATAAAGGTCAATGCATTGGCCCATTGTTGTATAAGGGGTCAAAGTCAGTTATTACCGATAGACTTGATTTATGAGTTAAGTGCGAACGTATCAACCGACTGATCGTTTCACCACCCAACAGTTATACTTAACGACATCGACAATCGATTAAAATCTATATTGAACTGATAATTAATTATAGAAATATGTATTACTAATGTAGGTTCGGTTCCCACGACGACGGCAAGGTAGGCAGGGCAAACCTAGTGCTAGGACACTCCGTCCCACGCTTGCCGCCTAACTTTTACACCGCGAAGAGCTACACCCGAACTAATGATAATATCTGAGGTCTATCTATCTGTCTAAAATAAAGATAATATCTTTTTAAATAATTATACTCTCCAAACTATATTTAAATTATTATCTTTACATGTTTAAACTCATAATATTATGTAAGTGCGAAAAAATGACATAGTCAATAAACGGTTTATTTATCTGAATCATGTAAATATTTGAGTAGCTGTTGATTTTAAGCGTTTAACAATACTTTTCTTATAGAGGCAGTGCACACGCGATGGTTGTGGGTTCGATCCCCACTCGGGGGAATGAATTATTTTCACTTTCTCATATTGGTAATAAACACGCAGTGTTTTCAATGGAGTCGTTTCCTTTATTATTATTACTTTTTTTCTTTTCCTTTAACTAAGGCTCAAATCTGACATGGATCTTCAAATACCGTTTTCATTACATACGGTTATACAATTTATGAATGAAAACACCATCTCAAGATCGATCTCAGACTTGAGAGCGGTTCTTAAACACGGGTCTAAGTATCACCGGGTGCTAATAAATAGAAAAAACTCCTAGAAGCACTTACTAAATAAATTGTATAATAACATATTTCACGTTAATAACCTCCGCCATATTTTACGACTCGCAATTTATGGTCATCCATGTACACTGTCAAACAAATTTTACGCGATTTCCTTATTGTGCCTTAGAATTGATAATCGAAATTTTATTACTATATACATTCTTTAGTAATATATACAGTAATAATCATATTTCATACACTATTAATATTATGTTCAAATAAATTATAAATGCAGGATTTTGCATAGAAAATGAAAGAGAGTAAGGAGTTAGTTTTTTTTTAAATATTTAGTGAATGTTGCCAAATTGGGGGAACAAATTTCACAAGTAAAATATATACGCCAATCAACACGTCTCGAAAATTGGACGAAAAGAAGCGAATGTAGAGTTTTTGATTCCAGCTTCACGCGGGATGTAGCTTCACGCAAATAGCATTCGAAATGTTAAGGCACTCCGTTTCCCACTTTCCTTCGAATTCTGAAGGCATTTCGGGTTGAGTGATGGAACTCAACGCCGCACTTTGCCTCGATAACAGAGCGAAGAAATGAAAATATAAAATGTTTAATTTCGTCCTAATCAGAATCGAACTTACGACTGTTAATACTATTAGTGCTAACAGTCAATTCCACCTGCCTACTCTACTACGGGAAAACGCGTGAAGCTGTAAATGAATATACATAAACTAGTTCCATACGTGATGGCACCTACAACATTAAGAAAAAAACGGTAAATCAACGTCCCCCTATCTAACTAATGCATTGAACTAATAACTGAACTAAAAACAAACACGCGGGATGTCATAAACTAAGACAGTCGAATGTATCTAATTAATTTGTCGGTACTTTAGCTCATATCTCTTTAACTCTTTATCTTTGGTATCTGACGTCGAATTTGTAACATCACTGGGTTTGATTAACAAATTGAACCTATTTGAAAATATTTAAAAATAAAGGTTTAGGTAGATAGGTAGGCGATGGTAGTGGGTTCGATTCGCGCTCGTGGAAATTAATTATTTGTTATTAATATTTTTCATTTGCTCGCTTGGTAACAAAATGGTAATGTCTCGAAAATTGTACATTACGTGGAGACCGGAGTAAATGAACACTAGGTTCCCTCTCCCTACCCTATCATAATCTCGATACAGCGTTAAGTTAACACAAAAAACAAAACCATCGTAGCAGGAAGCCTAGGGCGTTGTCACGACGCGTTACCTAGAGTGACCCGGCCTCATACCAGTATGAACTAAAACCAATCACGACCGCGGTGTTGGTCCTGACACTGACACTGACACCGGCACTGACCTCCATGACTGACTGTCCCATTTGTCAAATTATATATGATAAATCAACCAATTTGCCACACTATCTACTTATATTATATTGCATAATTATGTGAACTGGACGCGGAAGTAAATGATAGTATAAGGATAGTAAACGTTTGATAGGATTTAGGTATATTAATAATTAAAAATTAATACAAGTTAATTTTCTAAAGCATACTATCTTATTATATTTGACGATATTTTTGGCATTACTACTTTCTGCACATAAATGGGAAGGCAGATACTTCCGTTTCCCAAAGCTTAGACCTGCCACCTCAGCTTTAAGTAATAATTTACAAAAGTAAAACTAATACCTAACAAAGACAATGTTTTCTTATCTAAGATATTAATTATATAAATAAATAATAATATAATTAAAAGATATATGATAAGAAAATTAGATATAATAGTGAGATAAAAGGGCATGGACCACGTGTCTGTAGTTTTATAATATTACAAAAAATAGTAGTATAGAGTAAAAGTAGTAGTAAAAGAAGTTTTTTACTTGCAGCTTCACATTGTTTCCCAAATACCAGGGTAGGCAGAGGGAACCTATTGTTAAGATACTCCGTTTCCTGATTCTGTCTAATTTTCGAAATATTATGTACTGACTGGAGAATTTCAGCGTAGTGATTTTTTTATCTTTTAACATTAATTTATTTTTGCTACATGCATGAAACAACAATTTATGTTTCTTCCTTTATAATAGCTAAAATCTGGAAAAAATTTTCCATTCACAAAAATCTTGTATAATTTCCAATTGACTATAGGTAAAGTAATTATCGTTTTGATAAGATACATTCTTGTGATAAAATACCACAGAATGTCGAACCCGGCAAATTCTTATAATAGATTATCTTAATAATGCATAATAAAAGATTTTTAATATTCTTTGATTATTAAGATTATCTATTACAAGAATTTTAGAAATTATAAAACTGCAAGAACAAAAAAGTACGTTGAATTTTATTTGTATAAAACCTTTTTCGAATTTTTTTTGGTCCATTCAAAAGTAATATACTTGTATTACTTTTTATAATACAAATGTGTACTATGGAAGTATAGTTTTGAAATATTTAATATTTTAATTTTTTCGCTCTGGTAACGAGGCATAACCGTGGCGTTGAGTTCCGCTACTCAACAAATCGAGAACGGAGTGTCTTAACACTGGGTTCCTTCGGCCTACTCTGCTATTTGCGGGATAGCGTATAAAGTAAATTAAATATGGAGCTTTTTTTATTTAATTAGCTATTTCCTGCAGCTACATCCACCTGTAGAGTTTCTACAAACTAAGAATCGTGTATAACGCAGAAACAATTTTAAGTGTCCAAAGTGACAGTTTCTGTAGTTACGGTGTAAAGCCGTATTCGATTAGTTACTATTACTAGTGTAGTTCCTGATATTAGCGTGTTCAGACAAACAAACTTCAACTTTATAATATTAGAGGTAGTATATATTTATATTTATCTTAAACAATATATAGCAACAGAATTACGAAGCAAATATTTTAAAATATTTAATTGCGGAAAAACACAAGTAGCCCAACAAAAACGGAGACCGGCGTCTCAACTTATTATCGCGTCTACATTCCGATTAAATCAATAAATATTTATTCTTATCATTTATTACAATTGTTCATATTGTAAATAATTTCTTGACATTTGTAAAAACCAGAAAATTATTCTTAGCTATTTAATTATCAATGCACTGTAAGGGATTTGATTTATCTAATATCTTATAATATTATACATGTTAGTATTAAGGTCGTGGTGCAAGGCACAAGAATGGGACTGTAACGCGACGGTTGTGGGCTCGATTCCCACTCGAGGAAGTGAAATATTTATTTACGTTTATATTTGCATTTTCTTCGCTCTTTTTCTGTTTTCTATGTTTGCTAATTTTCTCTGCCTTTCCTCCTTTATATTCGGGAAACAAGAAGCCGAAAAAAAAAGAATAAAGACGACAAATAATTAAAAACACATATCATTATCATCAACATTAAATAGTATGTAGAAAGTAATAATGCGGGTGTCCAAGCCGTGTTAACTTGCATACCAACATTGTTTGTTGAAGCCCTTATCGTGGACAAACAGGAAATCGAACCCCATGCCGCAAGGTGTAGGCAAATGTACACATGGCCCATTGAATGTATTTGAACGTTATACCCAAATATTGAGATGACACGGCCCCTTTGGGTTTGGGGAAGCGTCTCTGTAAATATATTTGGTAAATGAGAATAAACATTGGTCATTCATGTCTTTAGGTGAGGATTAGGTGGTGAATGGTGGGTTGAAACGCTATTATACGTCCATTTAGGAAATTTTGGTTTTGCTACCAGTTGGTTACCTGGTTACCTGGTTGTTATTTTTATCCGTAGTAGGATTTGTCTTATAAAAATAAACTAAAAAGTTTCTAGTGATACCGAAGATGTGTAGAAACAGGCTGAATGCCCAAACTTTAAAAAGTTATAAGATCTAATAAATATATTACCAAAGATAGGATTGGAATCCAAAAACGTCAAGTCAGTCACGTGCACCCTATCTGGCCTAGTCATTCGCCGCACTCGGGTAAAAACACTTCGCTTTCCACCTGGATTTGAAAGATTACGTGTTAAACGACGAAATTCAACCCTGTCTTTGTCTATGCAAGGAAAGTGAAACTAATTCACTTTCTTGAATGGGAACTGAACCTTCAACCATCATTTTTGCAGTCGTGCCACTGCGCCACCATAGCCAAATACCAAACAACGTCAAATAAATTATCAATTAATGCCCTACAAGTATACATTAATAGTTTTATATTTAGATGAAAAGTTTCAATTAATCCCGACACACTGCGAAACAGTTAAATTATACTGTCACCCACTTTAGCGGCTGCATAGAAAAATAAAAGCATAACTCACGTTTGGATGTGGTTATGCGACATATGTGGAATTAAATAATGATCTTAAAAGATCCTTTAAGTTGAGACAGCGTCTAAATGTAAGAGTGATACACGGAGAAAGTAGAGAAATGCATTATTCTGTTTTTTTTTCGCTCGGGTAACAAAAATGTATATTACGATTTCAGTTTTGACGACAATGTAATTAATATATTCAATATTATTGTTAAATATTTTTAATAAGAAAAGAAAAATACTTGTTTTAAAAACCAATAAACATTTGAATGTAGCGTGTTTGTTAATTAACAATTTATTTTTCAATTTCTGAGATTAGCGCGTAAAACCAAACGAATTCTCCAACTTTATATAATTAACTATAGAAGATTTAATTTTTAAAAGCTAGTTATATACTCTTAACTCACTCCCGCATAAAACTCTCCGTTTAATCCATACAAAGACACCGCGTGTAGCAATGTGCTATAAATCAATTTTAATTTGTGACATACAACAAATAGACGCGCTTTGCGTATCTCGGGCTCAGCTTGTGAGATCCTTTTTTTATATATGAATGTCTTGCCTTATTATTTTCAATTGGCAATAATGTTATTCTTGATTGTTTTTATATTAGTTTTGTATTTAATTTTAATGCTATATTTATATTTTTTATTTTTATATTTTTATTACTTTTGCTCGCTGTGGTAAGAAAAAATGGTTCGTTCAATCTCAATATTTCATGTCTCGAAAATTGGAAGGACAGTGGGGAACGGCGAGGTTAACCAAAAAGCCGCTCCTGCTATTCCTCATGAAAATTACATATTTATCCTTTTGAGAATCGAACCCACAACCGTATACCGTACAGTCAAATATAAAATGAGTGTATATACGTGTCTATTAAATATTAATGTATACATGTCCTATGTCTCTTATAACTGCAATTATCAAACCTACGATTTCCGTCTCAGTAGGCAACGCTGCCTCCCGCTGAGTTACATTGCTTGTGTAATTTTAACATGAACCTGTTCATTTTTGTACAGTTACAAGCAAATAGATAATAGATAACGAAATTTTATCTTAACTAAGCTTCGATAAGAAACCCAGTTATAGTACTATAGTAAATCTATTAGAAATATATGGTATACATCATTATTACAATGAAAAATGTTTAAAAACATACTAGCAATTAAGACATAAAACAATAGCATATCGAAGATGATTGTAGCTTAACAAAAGAAAAATATATAATAATATAGAGGCAAAAGCGCGGCGTTGAGTTCCGCTATTCACCATAGTGTCTCGAAAGTACAGTGAAAGATGAGTAAATGGGGCGTGTATAAATTTGAATGTTAAGACATTACTTTTCCTCCCTCTACCCTGCTAAATGAATGGCAAAAATGGTGATGCTGCTCTACGATAGAGCAGATACTGATCTGCAACAAATAGAGTCAGTTTTATTATTAAATTATAATGAAACTTTAGTTAAAGCCCATTATTGCTATTTACTTCTTATAATCTAAGATGCACTTTATATACGTTTATCTTCATGCTGTACTCCACATATAGCTGTATAGTGAACACATTCCATTACCCACGCATCCCTAAATCTTGGAGACACTGCGTGTTAAGTGGCGAAACCCAACGCTGCGTTTTGTCTTGTTACCTGAGTGACAAATAATTTAATCCCCGAGTGGAAATCGAACGTACAAGCATCGCGGTTACACTCATACGATGTATCTACCGCTGCACCGCAACGGCGTCAACGATAGGTACTTTTACACAAAAAGAAATTATTAACAAAATTTCTCTTTAAAACCATTCTTTATCTTCAAGCCAAGTTAAAGCTCAGTAGGTCAAAAGCTTAACTCCATTTTCCAACGAAATAAATAACATTATCTTAAAATTATTTTGTAAGAACAGAATTGTAACAAATTGTTTTAAATAACAAAAAAAGCTACTAAATTTTAATTTGGGTAAAAGTTCTGTTAACACTGAACTTTCTCTCATTACTGAGTGTAGCGTCCAAATAAATGGAAATAAATGGATATAAATTATAATAAAGATAACTTAATGTGATCGCGTACTTCGAGTTCCATTATTCAAAGTTCTCTAAGCTCTGTACTTATTGATTCATATGCCGCTTTTAAGCAGGGTTGGAAATAATGTTGAGGCCAGTCGTGGCGCAGGGGCACAAGACTTTAACTGTGGGTTCGATTCCCACTACAATATAGAATTTAACAATTTAGATTTTTTTTTGATTTAACATGCTATATAGCACGAAAAACTTTTTTTCAGCTTTTAAGCTTATCGCTATATTCTGCTTGTAGCAGGGTAGGCAGAGGAAGTTAGAGGTTAGGACATTCCGTTCCCCTTTTACCGCCAATTCTGGAGGCATTGCGCATTAAGTGGCGGAAATCAACGCTGACTCACAATATCCCAAAGTAAAACGCAGCGTTTAGTTCCGCCTCCAGAGTGCGTCGAAAAGTGGGGAACGGAGTGTCTTACACTAAGTTCCCTCTACTTTCACACATTGCAGGTGCGGGATACGGCGTGATGCTAATTTAATTTAAATTCTATTAATAAGTAACAACCCTAAAGAGGGCGGTAAGGAAATGAGATAAAGGGCGTCTACACACTCGTATATCTCGTATATTAATCCCGTTCCACATAATTCAATGTCACCGGTTCACGTTTGGATATTTAATGAATGACTCACATATTGTATTTTGTTAGAGCATTATAATATAAGAGGCCGTCATAGTGCAGTGACACAAGGGTGGGACTGTATCACAACGGTTGTGAGTTCGATCCTGACTCGAGGGAACCATTATTTATTAACATTATCTTCGATCTGGTACCAAGGCAAAAACGCCGTTTTCGCCACTTAGCACGGAATGCCTAGAAAAATTCGGTAAAAAGTGGGGGACGGAGTGTCTCAACACTAGTTTCCCTCTGCCTACCCTGCTGTATACTTGAAGAACTGAACTGAGTTTATAATTATTATAAAATGATTTTGTAATTATATTGTTTACATTTTTTATGCTATTGCAGTGTTATCAGCTCACCCAAGTAGATCAGGTACATACCTGACTAAGCACAATAGTCAGAGAAAATACGAGGCCGTCGTTCCGCTGGGGCTCGAGCCTACGAGTGACTGTGTGCACAACGGTCATGGGTTCTGTTCCCACACGTGAGAATGAAATATTTAATATTTTTATGTCCTCGCTGTAGCAACAAGGCAAAGCGCGGCGTTGAGTTCCGTCACTCAACTCACAATGCCTCGAGATTTCGACAGAAAGTGGGGAACTGAAGTATCTCAATAAGAACGAACGTCTGAGCACTGGGTCCCCGGGTTCCTCGTTGCCTACCCTACTGAGTGAAAGTATATTATATAGGTATATTCTTAGGATAAAAAAATAGCATAGTGGCGTCTGTCTGTAAGCGCAATGTTTGTTGGTTTAGTGCATACGAGTCAATTATTCTCATATCCTCACTATGATATAACAAGTTGCTGCATTGAATTACATCGAACTGAGGTGGAATACGAAGAACTAAGTGTTTTAACACCATATTCTCTCTCTAAATGTGTTAAATATTTTTTTCTATATACAATATCGAAATACTGCAACGAGTGAGTGTTGTGACTTACATTCTTATCATGCTCTATGATTCCTAAGCAAATATAAGGAAATAAAAGTATTAAGGTGAAATTTGTACGATAAGCTGACCTATATTACGGTGGAATCTCTACCGTTTGTTTTTTTTAGTCTCTTTGTTCGTGTAAGTAATTGTCGTATGTATTTTTCTTTTAATTTTAATGTTCTAATCTCAGGAACTACTGGATCTTACATATAGAGATAGATTTATATTGTTTTTTTTTATTGAAGCTACATTCTATCACTTTAATTGTTATCATGGAACCCACCATCGGCCGAGGACGATATAGATATTTAATATGTTTTATTTATCCATTGCGTATTATTGAAAAACACGACGTTGAGTTCCGCCACTCAAGACTCAATACTTTCAAAATTCGGCGGAAAGTGAAGAACGGAGTGTTTTAATGGGGAACCAAATGTACCCCACAGGACCAGCGATTGGAGCCTCTTTGGGTACTTAGAAAATGTTATACCCAACTCTCTATACATTCCACTTGCACTATAAATTTTTTACTCGGTTATAGTAAATAAAAGCTAGTATATAATATATAGTACACAATACATACAAATATATCCATGTAAATTGGCAAAGAACCCATTACTTACGACGCCTCCTCTCCACGGATTAAGCGCGTATATTTGACGTTACAATTATTCACGCCGCTCGGATCTGTCCGTCAGAGCGCGATCCTTAAGTTATTAACTTTGCAATGTGACATTTAAATTTATTTTGGTTACCGATTCGATTACCGGTCTTCGCGTTTAATAATCTGACGTTGCGGGATTATTTGGACGTAACACGAAAATTATTGGTTTTGAACATTCATTTCGGAGACGTTTTTTACTTTTTATAGAAAGTTGAAATGATGGATATGATAATAAGTATGTAGTGTTAAGTAAGTAGTGCCTTAATTGGTAATGAAGGTCGTAGGTTCGAATCTTGTTTAGACAAGATTAGAATAGCTTTTCAGTTTCAGACTAATAATTAAACATTAGAAACGTTTGTGCGATTATTATTTTCATGAAATGAAAACGAAAACTTACTTATTTTCCTAAATGGAAAAAGGTCCGGTTTTTGTGGTCAGGTTTTGCTCCATCTTGCATGGTCTTCGACTTCCTCGATGGTCAGTCCGTGGGCTATATGTCCTTCATCACGACGTCCAACCATCGCTTCCTAGAGCATCTGAAAATTCAAACTGAAATATGATTTTTGTTAACAAAAAAGAACACATAAACTAAATCAAAGGCTAACATGACATCAATGAAAATAGTGTTTAAATTTAATCAACAATAAAATAAATCACTCCCACTGTCTCTCTGTAATTTATATTACATCTAAAGTCAGTATAATATTATCGAATGACCATCAAGTTGCAATAGCTGGTGTCACAAAGTGCGTGGGGCTTGTCTTAGATGTGAGGGTTAGAAGAAATAGCGTGGATCCTTTTTTTAGATATATCCTGGAGTCAAAATAAAATATTTTATTCTTTTTGCATACTTTTCTGGCCTGGACCTACATTTGCAAGAAATTTAAAATGCCTCGAGATTTCGGCGTTAAGTGGAGAACGAAGTTTTCTAGCACTCTAAGTCTCTGCCCTTTACCTACCCTCCTTTTTGCGGGATAATCTTATAATTAAAAGATTATATAGAAATTAAATAAAATATTTTATCAGCATATAACCCTTCCTCGAGACTGACATTCTATGGCTTTATTTATAAACTGTCAGCCAGGTTATGATCGGCACTGACATTATAATTGATTTATTCCAACGATCTTTAATAGTTTCTCGATTTACGTACTGCGTGTACCGTTTTAGTGTTAATTAATTATGGCGCGACGTCTATCTATTATGTTTGCTTAATATTATACACTGGTGCTATACTAAGTTCGTCATGTTGACGTAATTTCGTTGAGTATATATTTTTTTATATTGCATGTTGAGTATTGGAACTCAACGCCGCGCTTTGTCTGGTAATAAGACAAAATTAGGTAATGAAAATATATATTTTTTCACTGAGTGGGGAAAGAATTTACAGCAATCGCGTTCACAACGACATTATTTACAATTAACCAAAAAAATTGTAGTGCCTTATATTATTTATTACTCGTCTCACACATTTTACATAACTAAAGCAACATTCAAAATCCATATTAAAACAATGTAAATATCATGACATTCTATTTATGAGGATACGAGACGCCCTTTAAAAACAAACAGCTTATAAATCCAAGTCTAACATAACTATTGCAAGTAACAATGATAGCCAAGTTACAACGACCTTTCAGCGCGCGGCATCTTTAATCATTATCTAAAGTGTTTCGCACGCTTCAACAAGTGGCTTCTGTTTTGGTAATCCTTTTATCATAATGATGAAGAGAGGCCTTGCAGGCGCAGTGGCATATACTCGTAGATGGATTTTCACTTGAAATAATGAATTATTTTTCATTTCCTCGCTCTGGTATGAAAACAAAACGAGACTTTCAATTCTGCCACTTACGGTGTCTTGACGTCTTAGTATTAAGACATTCAATTCACCTTAACTTAACGCCCTGCCATATTTGTGAAAGTAGGGCAATGAAAATAATTTAACCATCATTCTCCATCATACCATCATAGATCACTATGCTAAAGTTCGTATTCTAAAAAGGTGTCTAAATAGCATTTCTTATACACGATTAAGTATATTTCAATTGTAGATAAAACACCAAGTAAGTACACTATATAATAGTTATAGTAAACAAAACTAAAACCCAATAAACTATACGTAAAAGGGATTAAGGGTGATAATTTTGTCTTAGAAACGGGACCAATAGTTAGATATAAAAGCGGATCGTAAATCACGTCGAACTTGGCTGGCAACGTAAAGTCAAAGTTTATCTCTCCTATAAAAGTGGATGAAATAAAATTTTAATACGCACAAACGGTGATTTTACAGCTTGTTTTGACGGTGTTAGATTTATTTGAACCCAATATCGGTATTGGAGGGTACTGAAATTGGTGATTTGGGATAATGGTGGTGGTTAACACCATAATTGTAGTGTAATTTGGTGATAAATTTCTTAATTATCAATAGTAATATAGTGTTTTTAACAGGATAGGCAGAGGGAACCTGGCAATCTAGTGTTAAGACACTTCGTTCCCATTAAGACACTTCTGTTATCCACTGTCGAATATCGGAGGCATTGCGTGTTGAGTGGCAGAACTAAACGCCCCGCTTTGCTTCATTATCAGTAATGAAGTTGATATCTTAAGCAACGCAATAAAATAAATTTATGGCAACGCAAAATTAAAAATTCATTATTGTTTTAAAAAGATAAATAAGAAAGAAATAATATAATATTCATTTTATTACTCGACTTAAGGATGTATATAAAATCTTTAAATATCTTTATAGTACATAAAATTTGCTTGTAATAATTTTCTATTTTATTTGTTTTCATTTGCATAGGAAATATTTCGGTCTTTTTTCACTGCCGTGATCTACATCATAGATATAAATCATAGTCAACATTACATACAAGAATACTGTGTAATTTCTCATAAAATTTCTTTAAGCGATATTTTAAAAAATACTATAATATCCTTTTACCTAATATATCTTATATAAAAAAACCAAGCTTACATTAGTAAGCTTGGTTTAATTTAATAGTCTGACTTTAAAGTTAAACGTACAAATAAAATACTAAACTTGAACTATTTTTAGCTCCACGTTGGGTAAGAAGAGGGAACCTAGGGTTGAGACACTGCATTCCCAACTGTCCGCCCAATTCTCAACTCAACGCCACGATTTCTCTTGTTACCAGAGCAAGAAAAAGAAAACAATTCAATCATCCAAACTGAAATAGAACCCACAACCGTCGCAATCCACCACAGCCACTACACCAACACGGCCTTTTGAACATTGTAAACACACACAAGTGTTAGCAAAACGTAAATTAAATTATGCTCTACACCACATAATATAATAATAACATCGTTACCTCCCATTTAGCTACTTTAGTACGTACTCTAGTGGGTGGGTTTTGAATAAACACGGCTTACTGGGCCTTTGTATTAATGAAGTTTTCAAACATTGTGATCTAATGTTCCACATTTTAGCTTATATTGCATTGTGGGTGTCTATTAAATAAATTAACTTTCATTGTAAACTATTGACACACTGGACATATGTTAAAGGCCGCCAGGATGCGTCTAGAATACTGAGGAAAGTGGAGAACGGAAGTGTCTTAACGGGAAGGAAGTGTCTTAGGTTACCAGATTCGCTCTTCATTACCCCACTCGGATAGACTTGGGTTCTGCAACACGGTTAACACGCAATGCCTCATAAAATGTGTAGAACATGGGTAACGGAGTGTTCTAACACTAGGTTCTATCTGTTTACTCTGCTATGCAGTGTGCAAAGTTATACATATGTGTACATTATTATAATACATGACCTGACTTTACAATTTCTTTTGCATATTTCCTTTTCCGATTATTGGGGAATAAAGCTTAAGCTAAAAAAATATTGTATTAAATATTTGAGGGCTGCAGAACTGCAGTTTTTTACTAGACGAAAAAAAACAACAATATTTTATTGAATTAAAGTTAAAAAATAATAAAAATTAAAGATATGTATCTCTAACCACCATTACATCTCTTCAATATCTGCATAACAAGGTAACTATTGAAAGAGAAACTTCTGTAATACAAACACAAATATTAACTCTAGCTTCACTTAGACTTCGATTGGATTGAACGCGAGTTTCTTCACATATTAGTCAATGTTTGATCTGCCTTGTTGTACTCGTAGTTTCCTGCTCATATGTTTTCATAATAAAATTACTAGTTAGATTTGATTTTAATATTACGCCATAGCTATTGTACTTAACTTCGTAAAGAAAGCTGTTTCAAATGTTTCAATAAAGGAGGCCAGTCCTGGTACCCACTCTCGTAGAAAGTAATACTAGATTCTCTTTGCCCTATCTTAATGAAAATGGAGTATCTTAACTCTAGGGTTCCCAGGTTCCCTATACCAACCCCGCTATATGAAGGTTACAGCGAGTAGCAACTGCACACCTTCCGTAATGTCTCGAAAATTGGTCGACGCGTGGTGAACGAAGTGTCTTAATACTAGGTCTGCCTACCCAGTTATGCAGAAGAGAATGTAAAAAAAAAGCTGAAAAAAAAAACGTTATTTACTCCATACTCCCGATTCCAAAGACGATTAATAAAATAGATATAATTACCAATAAATAGTTTTTTATTTCGCCAAGACACCGTTCCCTATAGCGGTACATTAAGGACTTTAACCTCGCCACCTGTCACACATACTTCTATCAGTTAATTTCTTCTATAGCCGCATATAAAAAGTTAACAGCGTGTTTACGACTTAACTTAACCGCGATTAAATAACTTAAAGGCGATCAATTATGTTGGATTCATCAAGTGTTATCAACGTAAAGTGTTTTCGATATATCTTTTTAATTCGTGTCTCGTATATTATTTTACTAGCTTTGCCTGTGACTTCCTTTGTGCTTAAAAGTAAATGATTTTTTGTTGCTTCACGCTGTATCCCGCACATAGCAAGGTTGGCATAGGGAACCTGGGAACATTTTCATTAAGGCACTACCGTTCCTCACTTCTCAACACGACGCTTTGTCTCGTTGAGAGAGTGAGGAGGTAAAAATATTAAATATTTCATTTCCTCGAGTGGGAATCGAACCCAGAACCCGTCGCGTTTACAATCGCACACTTGTGCCCCTGTGCCACAACTGGTCTTAAATGAAAAATTAATATGGTATTTTTATTTATAGCCCGAATTAATTAAAACAAACATTAAAGGTAAGGAATCTCACCAAAATACAATAGATTCCATATATATATATATATAGATTTGAACCATTTCACGACATTATCGTGCACAAATACACAGACAGATGGACTAAAACTTAAAAAAAAATATTGTTTTGAGTGGTATTGTATTGAAAAACACCCCCAATTACAGATTTTTTCATAAAACTTCCATATACAGACAGCCATCACGTTCTTATTATATATATAGAAGTGTAAATGGATGAAGTGTAAATGAATATTCTTTTACTATCACTAAAATTTATATTTGAATATATTATTTTAAATGCGTTTAACCTTTTTTTTATATGAAACGGTGTATGTTTATTTTAGCCGAGATCAAAACGATGTTTTTAGAACGGTAGAGATCGCTTTTGCTAAGAAAATTTACCTGATTCGTTACAACTTAAATGTCAACTAATAAGTTTTTATAATAATTTGAAATTTATATAAAATGAATTTATTATTGTTAGAGACAGTAAGGAAAAGAGTGCCTTGAACTACGAGTACTTTCATTATATTATACTAGCTGACCCGGCGAACTTCGTACCTCCTAAGAGTCATTCTTTAGCGGAAAGTGGAGAACGGAAGTATCTTAATCGGAGTGTCTTAACACTATGTTCCCAGGTTCCCTCTACGTACTTTACTGTGTAGGGCGGCATCATTTCATAATTAAACCTAATAAAACACGTGAGAATATATTCGAATACGCGATACACCATCTCAAATGAATATTTATAAAGGTCTAATGAATTTTTAGCATTCGATATAGCGTAATGTCCCCCAAAGATAGACGGGAGGTACCGCTCGGGTCGTTACTGAGACGACATTACCGCTCATACATATGGAGATTAATATTTATATATTTAAATTAAATAATTAATTATTATGTTAACGTAGAATTATGTGTGAACTATTATATTTTAACATGTTTTTTTTTTATTATCTTTCATTTTAGCTCTCTCTCGTATAAATTACTGCATGCATATATACCTCCGGCGTTGAGTTCCACCACTCAACATGCAATATCTCCAGAATTTGGCGGAAAGTTGAGAACAGAAGTGGCTTAATGTGAACGAAGTGCCTTAACACTAGATACCCAGGGTAACCCAGGTACCCTCTGCTCACTACTTTACTGGGCGGTTAAAGGGAATCTATAAGATGGAACCTTGTTGTATTAATCATCATCTTCTATGCCTAGTCTGACTTGACGCTTCGTTTCACCACAAACCAAAACGAAAAAAAAAAACTTTAAACATAAACTTAAGAGTGGAAATCAAACCTACAACCACCCAATACCGTCACAATGACGTCAAATTACATCAATATTCATAAAATACATGAACAGAAGCAAAACAATTAATATCCTACAGCACTCTATAGTCCAGTAATAAACAAGCTTAAGATGTTATATCGATATTTAATATACTATTCGAATGCGTCCTCATATCTTGACGACGCTCATTTTTATGACTTCAATCGTTGGAATGTCATTCAATTCTACATTTTAATAGTATCGCTTAGAGCTAGGTACCTTTTAGTGACTTTACCTGTTGTCGGCTAATATATTTGTAAATTAACTCTGTTATTTATGGATATTTTCGTTATCATTTTTTTTTATAATAAAAACTAGTGGACCCGAACGCGGCTAAGCCCGCTTGAACTATACGAATATTTATTAAATATATTTATGAAATTATTTTCAGTTTTCAATAGAGAGATGCGTTAAGCAAGCTCATTTTGGGTGACGTTTTCTAACAACAAACTTTGCAAATCGTTGCTTAGCAACGACGATTGTTATTAACATGGCGGAATAAATTGCATGTCAAATTAATAAATATTTTAATATATTGGTATATATCGAAAATATTACAAATATGAGAAAAAAAGTATCCTATGTTCATCCCGAGACCCTCAAGTATCTCTATATGAGTATTTTATCAAAATTAAATTAGCGGTTTGGCCCTGATTGCGTAAAAGACAGACAGACAGACAGAGTTACTTTCGAATTTATATTATAGGTATGGATTATAATATACAAACTTTGTTGTAAAATGCTTTACTTTAACTTTTAAATTAAAAAAACAACCTTAGAATAAAATAGGTAGTATTAAAATAGTATAGGAATATTCCTACCCCATCATATCATCTATCCTCCTATATGATAGGAGGATATCATGTCCTAACACTAGATGTTAGAACACTCTGTTCCACACGTATATAGCCAAATTTTAAAAATCTTATCAACGATGCCTGTAGATATTATAGTAAGAAAATATTATAATTAAAAATGTATTCCTCTACAAATACATACCTATATATAATAGGATTTATACATTTAATTTAAAGATATTTTTTATATTAGCTTAATTTGTTCTTATTGCAAATAACAAATTAAGCCAATACAAAAATAATCTTAATTAATCCAATATCAATACATAAATTATTCACAACCCAGTTTTTTTGACAAACAAAATTCTATTAGATTAATAAAATAGATTAAAATTACACAATATTCTAAATAGAACATAGTAATAACGGATATTAATTTATTATTATATCTATTAAAATACACTTTATTTTAATTACTGATAAAATATTTTTAGTATTCATTTATACAATTAACATATACAACGATAAGGCAATCGTGCCGTCAATCATTTACCTACATATTGTATTTCTTAAAAATAAGATTACTTTGAATATTATTTCACAATTTCTCCACATATTTGGCACAAATTGCGGCGTTGAGTTTCGCCACTCAACACGTAATGTCTTAAAAATAGATAGAGAGCTAAACAGAGAAGAATTAATAGAATAGTAGCATTGAGTTCCTCCTGCTTTATGCGGGATATAACGTGGAGCTAAGAATATCTAATATTCTTTGTAATTGTATATTAATATAATATTAATAAAATAAAATATTACAATAAAATTAAATATACACTGATAAAATATTTTTTGTATTAATTCATACAATTAACATACAACGATAAGGCAATTATTATACCGTCAATCATTTACATATAAATAGGACTGATTTGAATATTATATCCAAATTTCTCCACAAATTTCGTACAAATCAGCGGCTGCGGCGTTGAGTTCCGCAAGCAATGTCCTGAAAATTATGAAGTTTAAACTGAGTGTATTAACACTTAGTTCCTAAGCTAAGAAATAATAAATTATGTTTTAAAACTTTCAATATCTAATATTCTTTATATTTACAAAAGAAAAAACGATTTTTCAATATTGATGCTTGATGCCATTAAGATACTAATAAGTCTACATCTCGAATAATAAACAGCACACAATGCATAGTAATGTATAATTTTACATAATATTTTAATTGTAACAAATGTCATCTCGATAACAATATATTTATGTATTTTCTATAGACTATAATATAATTCCATTTATGTCGCGTAGCACGCGTCTGTCTAAACGTGATGGTAGCAGGTTTTTATTTTGTTCTAGGGAAAAGTTATTTGACTAACCTATCACTTAGCAACGGAAGAGACGACCGCTGCAAGCTGAGGTTCGAGTCCCGCAGGCACGCCCTTGCCACCGTCGACTTCCATAGGATAGGCAGAGGGAGCCTAGTGTTAAGACACTCCGTTACCCAGTTTCCACCGAATATCCTCTTTCCTGCTTTATTGGCGTTGACTTCCGCCACTTAATGTCATATCTTACAAGACATTGCGCTGAATTTTCAATATATCCTAACACTAGAATCCCTCCACTACTCGTACGGTATTCAGGATAAAGAATTCCGCGGTAGTCCAAGGCTCATCTTGATTAAACAAAGTTAAAGAAAGTCCTCGTTTATTATGGGTCTGTATAACATATGCGTTATGTTACTTGAAGTGCTCCGTTGTAACCTACATATCTCTTCAAATGGCTATAAATCAATGAAAATTTATTCCTAGTAGCTATTTGAATGTGTAACACAGTTTTAAGTTACATCTGTTAAGTTTGTAAGTAGTAAAAATGTTATAAAATTAAACAGTATTATTTTTCTATCTATATTAGTAACGCAAGAAAAGTTGCCTTTTTGGTAAATTAATAAAGAGCTGTCGAAAGTTTTGTGAAACCTGGGGAACGGAGTGTTTTAACACTACTACCATAAAAAACCTACGTGAAAAAGTTCCATTTTCAAATAAAAACAACTAAAATTATTTAAAAAATCAGAAACCACCATCCTATATTAAACATTACAAGATAGAACATTACAAACACTCGATGCTCGATCCGCTCAATTTGCATAAGAATCTAACACTTACCTTACCTAGAAGGTAAAATATAAACGGTTGCGAAACACAAATATAAACAAGTATTTGTATTGTTTTAAAGGTAGAAATAATTTCCCTATAGCTTTCGCTGTTTGCATTCTAATATATCCAGAGATTGAAAGATATAGGTCGGACTCTGACAGCGGTGGCCCGCTTGGGCTGTCACAACAAATCTAGTATGAGCTGCACGTTCCACCGGCTACTGGAAACTCGATTCCTTCGTAAATTAATATTAGTATAGTAAATATTAGGTAAATTGTTATTTTAGCATAAGATTAAGGGGGGGCATGGACAGAAAGTAGAGAATGGAGGAGATTTATTATGGTGTGAATCATCACTAAAAAAGAAATTTACTCTTAACGCTCTCTAACAATCCTCAAGGAAAAACTAGATTTCAGTGTTTTATTAATTTAATTTTGGTCTTATATAATCTGTCAATTACTCAGTAGGTAACAAAATAGTTTTATATAGTAAAAGATTTTATATATATATTTTACTTCCTGATTACTATCAAAAAATTGTCTTTAAAAAAGTATAGATTGAAATTATCACAAATAATAATCATATTGACATCTGATTACTTCGATGATGTCATATGTAATATGTTACCGACAACCGGACTTCTATAGTAATGGTGTCATCCTATACAAATGTCTTTTCTTGCAGAACCTTCATCTATATATCTATCTATCTCTATAAGGTTTTGTTTTTAAAAACTTAATAATAATTAATACAAGTATATAAAGCCTACGCTTTTTCCGCATACAAGGATGGGCAAAGGGAAAGCCTAATTTGAAAAAAATTAGAGTAATTATTCCCTTCATAATTTGAACTCACAATCACCCCATTAATATTTATTACAAATTATAAATATTTGAACAAATTAAAGCAACGAAGAAATAAAAAAAATACATTCCCCCGCGTAAGAATCGAACACACACACTTCGTATTTACACTCAACAGGTGACGAAATAATACTGACATCACAAAATTTAAACACTACATCCCCATACAAGAAGAAAACAAACATCCTGACATTTACGTATAGAATTTGACATGCCACGTATCAAAACGCCGCGCGATGTGAGACTTGCAACATTGCGATGTCAGCTCCCTTTGTTGCTTCAATAAAATATAGCGTTGGATCTGACAGTGTACGGTCGTATAAGTTGTTTTATGCCACTTTGATCTGCTTCCGATTTTGATATATGGTTATTTTTAGATAGAAATCAATATTGAGGTTTCACTCTGGTCAATAATATAAACCGCGGCGTTAAGCACCGCCAGTCAGCGCATGATGTCTCGAGAATTGAACGGATAGTCTTTTTGTTTTTAATTTTATCTTGTTAATTTTTGTTTTTTTTAGATTCTAGTATCTCACATATGGCAGTGTAGGCAGAGAGAAACTGAAGGCCAATAAAAAGTTCCAATTTCCCGTATATTTGTATGTTGAGTGGCGGAACCTAACGCTGCATTTTATTTTATTACCAGCAAAAATGAAAGAAATGAAAATGTTTAATTCCTTCGAATAGACGTCTACACAACGTTTACGTTACGACCGTCTCAAAATATATAACCCGTTAATTATTTCTCAAAAAAATACAAACCTAAAACTTTTTCCATGGAAACAAAAACTATCAAGAACTAAATCAGCAAACGTATTACATAAAGTAAGAGACAGATGATTCAGTAAACAAACAGACAAACCAACATCAACATGTACTAACTCATACATTTCCAAGACGCGTGCCCCATTTAATGGCGGAGAGATGTGATGAAACAAAACCTTTCTTTCATCATATCTCTGTCATTATATAAACAATTCATTTGTTAAGAAAACAGTCTGACAAAGGGATAACGTGACAGACGTATTCTACGTCTGTCACGTTATCTAGATATTATAAGACGTTGTAAAGTCTAGGCTTCATAATAATTACTCAATCTATGTGCACGATAGAATGAAGGAATTTAGTGTTAGGAAACTCCGTTGCCTACTTTCCGCTCGTTTTTCAATATGTTACATATAGGATGGCACACTTCATCTAACCAGAGAAGGTGAATTAAAATTAATTCGTTCCCCTGAGTGAGAATACAGAACCCACATACTCGTACATGTTTCTGTAAATATAACACTGTCTGACTTCCTTTTTTTTAACTTCACGCTGAATCCAGCTGCAGTAGGCAGCAAAGTGGGCAGCAGGAATCTCGGAGCCTAGTGTTGAGACACTTCGTTGCCCTTATTCCGGTGAATTCTTCAGGCATTGCGTGTTAAGTCACGGAATTCAATTTAAAACTGCGCCATTTAATAAATATAAAAAAAATTCTTCAGATATATTATACCTGCTCCATCAGTGTTACATGTGCATAAAAATAGATAGGAATTTATTTCAGAACTATAATAATAAGTGAATGCCACTTCGCACTCAATATTTCATCATCTTTATAAGTCTACCCAATCACCTGATGAACTAAAGCTTCTTTCGTAACTATTTTAAACGGAAAAATAAATGTACACTGTTACTAACCTAAATTCCTGTAAATAAATTGATATTATGCCTTTGCTGAAGGTGAAATCCTGTGAAATAGGCAAAAAAGTTCCAATTTTTATCTGTTTTCTCTAAGTATTTGACGTAAAAAAAGGTTTAATGACCAGAATCGAACTAACAACCGTCGCGTTAAGAAACAGATACTGTGCCTCTACGGCTTAATTATGACAGTCTGTTGACCGTCGTTGGACCGTTTCCAAGAGGCGCAGGTTCAAATACCGCTACGTTCAAATTTTTATACATTTTCTTAATAAATATTTTTCTTTCCTAAGTATGGAATAATACTTTAAAAATGTTAAAGATATTTTTTAATATTAAATTCATAATTTCCAGGTGCTGTGTGGGGCAGTGGCGGGCGCAGGCGACGTGATGGGGAACGCGAGCCGCGTGCGCCGCGCACCCCAGCCGCACCACTCGCATCGCGTACTGTAAGTTAGATCTAGACCTGGACTTAGACCTAGACCTAAACTGAACCAGAACTAGACTAGACGTCGACTACTACTAAGTTCATTGATACTTATTTTGTTGTTTATGTCATAAGAGACAATAAGATATTTAGCACTAAAGGTCTCGGCGGAGCCAAATATTTAATGTTTTAATATCCTCGACCTGGCAACCAGGCAAAGGGCGACGTAGAGTGCTGCCATTCAGAACACAATGTCTTGAGAATTCGGTGGATAATGGCGAAGTGTCTTAATGGGAGCTGAATGTCTTAACACTAGGTTCCCAGGTACACTAAATGTGTGATATATATTTATGTATTAAATTTTACTACTTATAAAAGTAAATATTCTTCACATATTACTAATACAGACAAGAATTAAACTAACCTTATATAGAAATTGAAAATGAATACTGTTTACTGCATCAATCGCTAGTGGTTCTGTTAAACATTTTAACTTAACAGCTGTATTTATTTAATTTGCGTCGGTATTTACTAGCACTGCATCGGATAAAGCAATGATTAATCATTTGTGATCTGGATATTCTGATTCATGGATTTAAATTCTTACGTGCTTTGAATCATAATCTACAGCAAAGTATTGTATTCCATATTTAACCTGTTCTAGGCAGAGGGAAACTAGTGTTAAGACACTCCATTTCCCGGGTGGAAAATGGTGAGTGGTGTCAAAAAAATATAAAAGTTTCTTGTACATAGTAAAACGCCATGTTTGTTATGTGATTGTTATAATTTTTTTTTTACTGCAAGCTGGACCACGCATATATTTGGGTAGACAAAGGGAACTTATCTCTAGGTTCCCTAAAGATAAAACACTCCCTATCTTATTAAAACACTTCCGTTCCCCAATATCTGCCGAATTCTTGTGAAATAAAAATAAAAAATATTTTATTCCCCCGAGTGGGAACGGAACCCACAGCCGTCATGTTAACAGTCACATGCGCTTGTGCCCCACAACGACCTCATACTTATGATATATACCATTTGGGAAGCTAATTTCTTTTTAGCTCAGTCATTTCGTCACTTACAAAAACATATTGGAATAACAAAAAAAATATATTTTATATTAGTTTATCGCCAAATACCATCGGCCAAGATATTTCTCATTTAGATCCATTCAATAATCATAACGTACCTGTTTTAATTAAGATTACATTTTAATTTTCTATAATCGAACCCACCATTTGCATTCGTATCTCTTATCTTGAATTCAAAATTATTTATTTCCTCTGTAAAATTATACTTAGTATGAGAATTTTTAAAACTAAATTAGTTGAATTAATTCAGACAGTTTGTTCGATACTGTTTATGGGTGGTAGATAGTGGAGATGTTGCCGTCAGGATGTCCCACGCTGTACACCTGTACTTGAGATATAAGGCAATCTCATATTATCAATGAAGCTGCTTATTGAGATATTCCTTATCCACCTGTTGATGAAGAATATCTTTTTTAGGACACACTGGTTAATTGGTTGGTTCTCTACCTCGAGCAAAGCGAGCAATGAGTTCCGCCGCTGAACACGCTACGTCTCCAGAATTCAACGGAAAATAGGAAACGAAAATGTCTTAATGAGAAAGGAGTGTCTTAACACTAGTTGCCCATGTTCTCGTTCTCGGAATACAGCGTGAAGCTAATAAAAAAAATACAATACATTTTCGAATCAATTTTACGAAATCAACGTGAATAACTAAATACCATAAATTGAAATAAGTCGACGAAACACTCGGGTCCCGCTGCGATCGAAACATTTAAAATTAAATTTATAAAATAACAATTTCATAAGTTACGCATAATATACTAATTTTGTAGCAAACACATTTTAATAATTTAAACTTTCAATTGCATTTTGATAATCACCTGGCGTGGTATCAACTGGCCATTATAGCCTCGGTGATTAGAAATTCGATTTCCGATTTATGCAATTTTATTGATATAGTTTTATTGGTATTTTATTTAATGTATAACTTAATTTTAAAGAAATTTATTTATATTTAGGTTTTAATTAAATGTTAGATTATTTATGTAGTTTGTAGCTAGCTGGCTGCATCCCGCATAAACTAGAGTAGACATAGATAGCAAGGCTGACACATATTACACTCAATTTTCGAGACATTGCGTGTTGAGAGGCGGAAGTTAACACTGCGCTTTGTCTTATATATATAATTATAGTCATTAATTTTGTTATATAATCTTTCAGGACGGACGAGGAGTTGGACGCGACGGCGGCGTGGAAGCGGTCGCATTGGCGCGAAATGCAAACAATCCTGCGCAAGGAGGGCTCACAGAAAGACGTGGTGGAGTGCTGCCCCTCAGTCCTCGAGATGGTCGCCAAGAAGGGAGGTCGGACCCCGACCGGACTCTACGTAGAGCTATACGAGGACGGTGAAAACAAGCAGAGGCTTTACGAACGGTCTTGTGCGCCCGAAGTTGTGGATAATCCGTGTCGTTTCGTAGACGCCAGACTGTATAACCAATCGAGGTGCGTCCAAAAGTATTCATACTCTTACGCTCTAGTTAGGTATTCTTCAGCTACTGATATGCAAAATTATCGTCCTGAGGGCCATTTCTCAGTGCCTGGCTCTGGTGGATGGTCCATGGATTATGTGAGAGTCCGGGCGGGGTGTGAATGCCAAATAACGCCGACTAAAAGAAAAAATCCTCACAAAAAGAGGCTAGAGCGACACAGGCAGAGGAAGAGGAATAGACGCCTTGAAGAGGAAGATGACACTTGATGTGAGTGGAGAACTGTGAAATTTATTCCCTTTTAGTGTAGGTCGTAGCATCTTATCAGTGTGACAGTGAAGTGTTTTACGGACATATATTCCTGTATTCTTCTATGATTATCATATAAACTATAAATATATAAGCAAATGCGAACAAAAACTGGTAAATGCGTGTATATACAGTATTCATTAGGTTGCTTATAATGATGCTACGGCACTTAGCTGTAAAAACGTTACCGACGCCACATTAGTTTGGTCTATTTCGGTATTATTGTATTTATTTTGACATTTTCTATTTATAACGCTTCTTGTCTTATTAACTTCGATCTTATGAACAGTGCCTTCATTTTGTGCCTTAAAGTCAAACATTAGTATAGCCTATTTAGTATAGATAAATAACGATTTATACAACAAAATAGTATTTTTTGTATTATACACCTATATAATTCATATTAATTAAAGAAAGTAAAGTGAAAGTATACACTTAAAATTATTAAAAATATATTGTTATTGTTAATATTACTTCAAATAAATTATAAATGTAAATTGAGAAAATAAAGATTGAAGATAGAATATCATAGACTACCTTATTTTTTTAAACAGAGGCACAAAACTTATGTCATAAAATAAAGTCGCAACGTTTTTGACAGTAAAGAAATAAAAAACAAAAATATATTTGTCTTGGCGAAGTGATTTTGTGCTCAACTGGCACGCTCGGAACGCCATATTAGAAAGAACAGAACAGAACAGTATATATTTGACATTTCAAACTTATTCTATTTTTTTTTTAAATTCATCAATCACAAACTTTAAAACGTTGTGCCATTATTACTAATGCTCTCTTATTTTACAATTTAAGAATATTTATTCAAAAATAATAACTTTTTTATATAAACTATTTGTTATATTATATTGTAACTGTATTTCCTTCTAGTTTTAAGTGTCGAGTCAAAGATCTGTATTATTTTCTATTTTGTAATACTTTTTTATAATATTTAATGTAGACTAAGTTTATTCGTTTATTTATACAATACGAGGTATTCCGTTCTGTAGTTAGTTTAGATCGCTTCTCTAATGACATATTGCTCATTTGTCGCAATAACCACGTTTTTGCACTTTCTTTAAAAAATGCCGAAGACTTAAACAGTCTTTTCACATAAATTTATATATTTAACCTATTTTCCTAAAAAAAATGCAATTACGTAATTTTTACACCAAATGAGCGATATAAGCATATGTATATAATAACAATAGTATTAATGACTGAGATTATTTTGTGCATTTAAATGTGGATATGAAATTCAATGTCATACAAATTGGATCGAGTCCCGCCATCTGTTGGTGAATAGTAGATTCGATTTTAAATTAACGTGTATAGATGGCGTTAGTTACACTTGTTTTAGCTAGCAACACTGTCGTCGTGTATGATTTACATTACAGTTATTAATCTGTGGATTTAATTGAATTCAATTGTAAAATAGTAAAAATACAGGCAATATCTCTATAGTTTCCAATTTTTATATATTAGAACGTTATAATATACATAAATATCAAATTTAAATACAGTAGTAATATAAATAAAATACAAATCAATAAATAGAATATATATATGTATGTGTACAAACACATAATATGATAAAGAGAAAGTCTGATGTGAAAAAAAAATGTAATACACTTTTTACTTATTTATTTTTTTATTATCAAAATATTCTTATTGGATTTTCATTTGATAAACCATATATTTTAAGTCAAAATTTTTCCATTTTTTACTATTACTTGTACATCGACGACAGAACTGTGCCATTTTTAATTATAAAAAAAAATACCAGAAATGTAATGTATTGTAGTTGTAACCGTTGAATTAGTAGTACTTATTTTGTATTTATTCACAATTTACTCGTACCAAATTATAATTTTCTAGAATTAACATGAAAGCTACTTAAATTTTATTTATTTTATGGAAAAAATTGAGTAAAACTGAGATATTGGTTACAGTGAAACTTATCACAAATAACAACCGATGTAAAATAATTGTTGACAAAAACACAATTTTAATGAAATAAAAAAAAACTAAAATTAAAAACTTATCGTTTTATTGTCATTTTTAAAACATTGATATTTTTAACTTAACTAATTAATTTTAACATTCACAAAAAAAGACAAGCAATTTTTTTGCTTTACATATATCTAATATATAAAATGAAACCTGTTTATTCCGAGCATAAGATAACATTTATCAATTATTAACAATTCTAACATCTTTTACATTTTCTTACACTACCTACTATGAAGAAGTTTCCAAAAAGGCAAACATATTTACTATTAAAAATATTAAATTGCATTCATAAAAAGACATAAATTCTTTAATGTTTAAATATAATTTTATTTATAAGTAGTATGCCAAAGTTAAAATAAACAATAATATCTTTATGAGGGCAGAAATAGGTTCTTTTATAAAAAAAGACTGTTAACTGACCTACAAAACTATAAAAATAATACTTCCTACTTTAATGTACTTTACTGAATCCACCTGACCTGACCTACTCTTTAATTATCTTAACAATATAGGTTGTTTCTAAACGTCGTGATCTGAAAAAATAAATATATACATATATTTTTTAATATACACACGACCTGCTTTTTCTACATTGCGTTCATTTTTATTTAGTTATATTTGTAAATATTTTTTTTTGAGAAATGAATTATTTAAAATCGATGTTTTATCGTCTGATTGAGAATTTTAAAAATTAAATTAGGTATATTACCATGAAGTAAACTTGCAAATCTCCGATAGCTTAAAAAGATTCCAATCTAATTCAAATTATATGAGAACCATATAACTATAGTTGTAGAGATTAGCGCGTTCAACCAATTTTTCTATTTATAACTCTATAATATTATTATTATTATAGAAGTATAGATTGAGAGGCTACAAAGTGCGACATTATACGTGACTGGTTGTGAGTTCGATCCCCGCTCAAGGAAATGAAATGTTTATTTAAATTTATATTTCCATTTCTTAACTCTGGTATCGAGGCAAAGCGTGGCTTGAGGTCCGCCACTCAACACGCAATGCCTCCAGAATTCCGCGGAATTGAGTTTGGAGTTTTGGAATGGGGGATAGAGTTTTTTAACACGAAGTTCCCTCTGTCTTCCCTGCAGTGTGCGGGATACAGCGTGAAGCTTATGGTAATGCAAGTATATATTTCATAACTCACCCAAATATATCGTAGATAGATACATAATAGCAAATCCGACACCTACAGACAAGAATTGCACAAAACCTGCGGCGCGTTTGCGTTCATGCCAACGCGCCCTCTCGCGGGGTAGAACCTCGCTCACTGTCACATATAGAAGAGTACCAGCAGCTAGTGCCTAAATGTATAAAAATATTTTAAAAGCGTAGAGCAAATAAATATAATATAAATAAGCAAAAATTGTAAAAAAAATACGTGGCAATCTACAGCCAATGTCAGGCGGCCACTGCTTGTCATCCGTACTGTACTCACCTGCATAACAGGTATAGCGACAGAGTCCTTCAAGGCCGCGGTGTTTAACGCCCCACCAACCGCTATTCCAGCCACAGACCCTCCACTGAACAGCGCCACGCTGACGATGTGCATACAAATGCGACCGGATGTACTCTCGCAGAGTTCAGCACCGAGGCAGAAGCCGACGACGTACTTGTGACTGGCCACTGCAGCAAGCAGGAGAAGAACCTAAAAGTTTTAGGTTTTTAGACTGATAAAAAAAATCTAATATAACATATTCAATTAAGACTGTCGTGGCATAGCGTCTGACTAAAAGCGATACGGTCGGTTGGTTCGATTCCCTCAATGAGTTATTATTTTCTGGCTCTGGTACCAACACGAAGTCCAATGTTGATGTGCGATGTCTTGAAATTTGGATCCAAAGTGGGAAATTAAGCGAGAGTAGGTTCTCGTAAAATATCTATATGGTAACTAAATATCTTTACAATTCTTAGAAGTTCTGTTCATTCTCTCTTATCGCAATTCTTGCTATTAAACCTGCAAAATGTGCAATGCTCACAAAGTGTAAGTACGCTTGTGTAAGCACAAAAATATACTTGTATGGGATAACAACGAGATCCATTCTATATTTAAATAACCGGTTAAGTGTGACTTAGACTCGGCACGGAGGGTTCCGTACCAATTTCAATATTGAAAGTCCTTTACCGAGAGTGATTGACAGACGAAACTACTGGACTATTCCTGCGAAAAGGGAAAAAAGGATTTACCATTTTACGTCCCAAAGTCTACAAACAAAGTTGCAGGAGCCCAATAGTTTATTTCATCTATAGTATAGCTCATTTTACCCGTCAGTTTACGAAAGGCACTAAAGAGATAACTAAAAACTATAATGTAGAAATAAAAAATAGTTAAAATAACACGTAATATACACAATAAAAATATTTTTCTAATCATATAAGTCCTTCAACGACGTTAATTATCTTACGCATAACTAGGTCACATTGCATTGCATTGCACAAACACCTTATACTTGATAATTTATACTGTTTTATCATTCTGGAGGCATTGCGTGTTGAGTGGCGGAACTCAACGCCGCGCTTTGCCTCGATACCAGCGAAAAACGGGTACCAAACCCACAATCTGTCTCGTTACTGGTCGTACGTTTGTGCACCTGTGCCACGATCACCTTTTTAAAAATATAGTTCTTAAAGCAATAATAAAGAAAAAGGTAAACGTATAAGGTTAATAATACCGCAAAAACAATACGTTACACTTCCGTTATTGTTAATAGGTAGAAATATATTGTGGGTTGCGGTGAAAGATTTAATTTCATACTAGAAAGTTATTTATAATCAATATCATAATAATCAATTGGTGATGTTCTTCTTCACGCTATTTCCCCCACACAGCAGGGTGAATTAGCGGAACCCAAAAATGTTTATAGTGAGTATCTTCTGTTCGTCTGCACACAGAGAGGCAGGCAGAAGGAACCTAGTGTTAAGACGCCCCCTTGTTATTAAACTAAATTTCATTTTATTATTGGGAAGTGCAACAAAGTTAATGGAGTGTTTCAATATTAGATTCCTTCTACCTACTCTGCTATATGAAGGATACGATGTTAGCGGTAAACAAACGACTAAATTATGGAACCGAGGAAAATATCCAAATATTATAAGCCATTATTTATAATTTTTAACCGACTACTGTAAAAGAGGAAAAAAATTAATCCATGCCGCAGTAACAAATATTATCTTCCTTAAAAAAAAATAACATATTTTATCAATTTATTATATGAATTTCTTCTTTGAGCTTTTCCTGCGACTTTGATCACGAGGTCAATTGACATATGATATAGGCACCGTGCAGGTACAAACCTCAAATAGCGGGGTAAGCAGGGGGAACCTTGGAACCGAATGTTAAGTCAGTCAGAGTCATTCCGTTCGCATTAAGACAAAGCCGTTCCTTTCCCAATTTCCACCGGATTCTAGAGGCATTGCATGTTGAGTGGCGGAACTCAACGCAGTGCTTTTGTTTGTTACCATAGCGAGCCAATGAAGATATTAAATATTTGATTTCCCCGAGTGGGTATCGGACTCACAACCATTTGCGTTTGCAGACAAGATTGTGCCGTCGACGTTCAACGTAATATAAATAGCTTTATACAAAAATGTTTTTTCAGTCGATTAGTCGTTCCTGAGATTAGCACGTTCAACCAAACAAATTATTTTATGATATTACTATAAAAGTATGGATTACCAAATTGGCTTTTACACACGTTGCTTTGTAAAGATAAAATTGAAAATAACCTTTAAACATATGTATAAGAAATAAACATCAATTTAAGTTCCTAAATACTTTTGTACCAATTTCCATCAAAATTTACGTTAAATCGTTTTTAGTAATATTGACAAACAAACAAACATAATAAAAAAAATACTTTTTGTGTTTATCGATTCGGGAATTAAAATACCGTTAAAATTAAAAATCAACATTATGTCTATTACAAAAAAAAAGACTATTACATTATAATTTTACTTAAAAAATAAAAGTAATTACAAGAAATAATACCTGAGAAGACGATTCTTGCAGCCCGATAGCCAATCCTTCCAACAGGCTGTGCACAACCAACGCACACAGCAACCCAACTATACCCGACGAACTTCTACTACATGGTTCCGAATGACTGACATGACACATCATAGGATTTTGCAGATCTCCATGACATCTACCCAATTCCCCATCAGTTCCTCCCAACAAAGCTGTTCTCTCTCCACTCCCGTATCTTCCACGACTCACTCTCTCTTCAGTTCCGTTGAAAACGTGAACAATCTCATCTACCATGTAAACTAAGAAGAAACCAAGGCACAGCATAAGTTCTGAATACGCTGGCAACTTCTCTCTAGCTTCTGGCAGCATGTGAATTAAAGAAGTTGCTAACAGAACTCCTCCACCGAAACAGAGTAAACATGAAAGAAGCAAAGGATGCCGTTGCCTTGCACTTTGCGATATACATACAGGTGCCATACCTATCACGAAGCTACCCAATCCTAGAGCCAGCATGGCCACCGCCTTAGCTGTTGTCACATCCATTTTTAAAAAATCCAACTGATACAGTATTTAAATACTATAATAAGTAACGTAAACGCGAAAATTAATATATTAAATGCAGTAAAATTCAAAGAAAACGTGCACCTCGTAGATAAGCAACTACACAGACTATAGAATCAAAATAAACAGTCGCGGCTGCGTAATAACGATATTAGCCAGCATTTGTCACATTCAGCTTATCTTCTATTGACACACTGTTATCACACACGTCTTATCATATATTTCCTATTCAAATTAAATATTATAAGCCGCAGTTTAGTTAGCGCACGTCCGGTGCATTTTGTGGACAGATTCTTAATGGTTCTTACCCTACGGTAGTATTATGAGTGACTGTCTTGTTTTGAGGTACTTTAAACCTTATTTCGAAGACTTTACGTTTCAAATTGTTTAACTAGCGCCATTTTAATATTTAGATTTCCTTTAGTCATAGTTCAGGAGGTAATTATGTTGTTTTATACAATAGTTTTATTGTTCAGATTGCTAATTAATTATTTATTTTTAAGAACATGTATACATATTTGCTTATAAATACTTTTTTAATAGCTTCACGATGTATCACGCATGTAGCGGGATGCGCAGAAGGAACTACGGAAGGCCTTGACACGAGAACAAATGAAAGCATTAAATATTTGATTTCCTCGAGTGGGGATCGAACCCACAACCGTCGTGTTACAGTCACACCCCTGTGCCGCTGCGCCACGACGGCCTCTTTACATGTATAATTAATATAATTAATAGTACGATATGTAGTAAAGTACGATATAAAAGTACACTTAAAGTAGGTGGGACTTGAAAATTTTCAACGTATGTGATGCCACGTAATATCTCAAATTCCAAAGGTTCAAGTTCAAAAAAATTTACTAAGATTAATAAATACGAGTAAATAAGTCAATACATCGCTAACATTGATGCTGAATAATAATTGAATATGATATGACCATAAAAACTATTTTCTATAATTATAACAAAAAGTATAATTATAAAAAAAAAAAACATGTAATGTCATATTTATATAATAAATTGTTACGCGCATTTTATTTATGTGTTTTGAGTTTTTAAAGTATTAGGTAATATTAGAAACATGAACGAGCTGCTACAAAAACACGGCTGTTCAAATGTATTTACTATACCGGAAGGGTTGAAAGAACTTATGTCTGATATATCACGGGAAGTAAGTATTCGTTGCATTTTTTCCACATTGTTTCCCGCATATAACAGGGAGACAGTTGGAGAGTACAGGACGGAGTGTCTTAACTTAACAAGTTCCATCTGTTCCATTTTTGTCAAAAGAAATAAAAATCTTTAAAAGATTTTTGGTAGATCAAATATATAGTTCATCCTTTATATATAACCGAAATAACTTGATGTACAGATTTTTCTTATTAAATTCTCCATTCAAATAACAATGGAATATCTTTAATATCTAATATATACACCAGGTATTGCGGGACCAGCCACAAAATATCTACAAATTCATATCCAGCTATCTCTCAGCCCTCCTTCTTACAAGGGAACATGGTATAATGGCAACAAAGATATTAGATGACCTCTGCGACTGCAGACCTTCAGTGTCCGAGCATCTGATGCAACTGGGTCTTCAACGTGGACAAGCTGCGATCGCAACGGAAATTATTAAAGAGGAAATTGAAAAGCAACCGGAAAATGTTACAGGTAGTGGAAATATTCTGTCTAAACATCATCATGGGTTTAGTCCTTAACTTACTTACTTAGCTGTATCCCTAGCGTCGTAGCCAGAGAGAACGAAACGAAAAACGCTACGGTCTCAGCATTACTGTTTCCCACAGTCCTCGTTCACCCCCTGGTCTCCACATACATTAATTTCGCAGCTTCAAAAGCGCTTCAAAAAAAATCTAATCAGCTACACGCTGTAACCCGCACAGAGAAGGGTACGCAAAGGGAACATAGTGTTAAGACACTCCTTTACCTACTTTCCGCCGAATTTTTCGCCAGAGATCGAGAGCCTTGATGTCAGAGAATAACTTGGTAATACCGAAAAAAATCTTAATAAACATTGAATATGTACATATTATGTAGGTAATTCACATAACTTAATTCAATAGAAGTTCTATTATCGAGGCCAGTCATGGCACAGGGACACACTACTACAGGTGCTACTGTAAGTAAACTTGTTGCTCAACTCGAGGAAATGCAATATTTAATTTTCTGATAACGAGGCAAAGCGCGGCGTTGAATTCCGCCACTCAACATACAATGCCTTCAGAAAATGGTAACCGGATGTGTCTTAATGGGAACAAAGTGTCACTAGGTTCCCCCTCTGCCTACCGTGCTATGTGCACTATACAGCGTGAAGCTAAAAAAAATATTTCATGAATAGAACCGATAAAAGAACAACAAATAATGAAGAAGATTCTGAATCGAACTCCACTGGACGAGGTGATGGCGGCTAAAGTGTGCCAAGTTGTGAGGAATGCCTACCGTGACTATTGGTACAAGAAAACCACTCTAGAAAAGGTATTTACTTACTGTCGTGTCATTTTCTGTCTAAATTTGAGACATTGCACGAGTCATTGAGTAGCGGAACTCAGCGCTGCGTTTTGTCTTACTCTGTAATTCTCGAGTCTTGATCTGGGATTTTGCAGTAGTATCTAAATTCGATTATGACACAGTTATAATATTTTTACTGAATCTGTTCCATGTACTATTTCCCTTTAATGTATTTTTCTCTGTAAATATTTTTTTCACTCAGTGTGGATTGAATCTACAACCATAGCTATAACTATCATAGCGAGGACCTACTTATTAAATAATATATTAAAATAAATAATGATCGAAAACATAAAATTGCATAACATATTAAAAATATACTTATTCGTTCACTGTATACTGTAAAGTACGGTCAAGGAGTGGCTCGTGGACGCCCAGAAGTTAGGTTCTGGACTTTTGCGCATTATTCCCTCGTCAATTGTTAATTAAATGAAAAATCTTACTACCTACCTTTAGAGCGGCCACGAGTCATCAACACACGAATAAAATTTTAAATCATATATTTAATGCATACAGTCTTTGAAAATGAAACCAGAGGAACCATGGGAAATAGCAGCAAGAAGGACTTTAGAGCTGTATAAGAAAACTAAGCCGTCTTTGAGTGAATTAGATCGAGCTACACAGAAAATTCAGGTATTTTTTTAATTTATTTTAGAATTATTGAAGTTTTCATAATTTATTGCAATTTTCTAATTATTTGACTAATTACTACTCGTCGACTAATTACATATCGTTATTTGTTTTTATCTCATCAAATCGATAGATATTAAGCCGTGATGACTGAGGAAAGCCACCTCAAGCTATTTTCATGGGTCCTTATACTTTTACCCTCTCGCCCTTTCTACTCTCCTTTTTTTCCTTCTGCGTTACCTTATAATAGAGAGAATATGAAAATGAAAATGTTATAATTAATATTTAACAAAAATACTATATTTTTTGATATAATATCTATTTCCAGGCAGCCTACAAAGGCTATTACGTACGTAGAAATCTCCTCCAACATCTTAAGAAGAAAAAGAAGAGAGGTCCAAAATTGGATTTACCAGGTCCGCCTATAGATATTGCCGCTTCGAGAGAAATTGATTTGGGACCATTGATAGTATGTAATTTTTACATTAAGGTTTATTACAGTTGTATGGCATTTTTAGCTTCTCGTTTTTTCTCTCATATAGCAGACTAGGCAGAAGGTGCCTAATGTTAAGTCCTCCGTTCTCTACGTTCGAACACCGTTCTCTACGCACAGTCCAATTTTTCAGTGGAACTCAGTGTCGCCTTTTAGCCTATCAGACCGAAGAAATGAAAATAGCTATAAACAAACCACGAATCGAACCCACAACCATCATATTTCCAGTACAGATGCTATCACATTGCAACACGACGGCCGCACCAAAAGTTATGACTGACCGTAAAATATTTATATATTTCATATGGCAGAGTATCGAAGTACCTAAAGAGGACGTACATGCAATGTTCGAGGAAGCTCCACCTGATACTCTCAGCATTTCGTACGAGCCCATGACTGCCATCACCCACGTTCCAGAAGAAGACCACCTGCAAGAGCTGCCTTCCGTCCAGGAGCAGGCGTCTAGAATAGAATCTAGGCAGAGCAGACTTCCTAGCCTTGAGTCTAGTCAAATTTCTCGAGGTACTTTATTCACTATAAAGTTAAAAAAACTTTATTCACCTAGAGATGTTTTCGGAACTCAATATCACATTTTGTCTTAACAAATCGAGAGAATAAAAACATCATAAATATAATTATTCGATCGAGTCGGAATCGAACCCGTTACCATTACTTTTCAATCAGATATTACACTACTGCATCACGATTGCAAATATCTTAGTATATTACTATTTTTTTTACAGGGATGCCCCAATCTCAGCTTATCCATCCAAGTAAAACAGAATCACGTAAAAGCCGTATCGATAGTCAAATTCCGCCTTCATCCACCGGACAAAAAATATCTTTCGCGGAAGTATGTAAATACATTTTTTTTAGTTCACACTGAATCACGCACATCGCAGGGTAGGCAGAGGGAACCTAGTGTTAAGATACTCCGTTCCCCATTTTCCGCCGTACTTTGGGAACCTAGTGTTCGTTGGGGTTCGTTAGTTAAAACCATGCTAAGTGTCTCGCAATGGACACATAATTTCTAATATTATTCCTAAGAATATATTGTAATAATTGAGCTTTATAATTTAACGAAAGTTAGGTATTATATTTGTATTTTAGTTACCAAATAACTCCTAAAGTAACCATCACCCAAGAACCATATTCCCTAATAGTGCTTACCGGTGTTGGGTGCATACACTCAACGTACAGAAATTTTCAGGTTTTATAAAATAACGAAGGTCTGAATTGGTTTGGCTCTGGGTCCATAAAGTACATATAAATATGCGAGAATCCAGTCAATTAAGCCGGCGTTCTTATCGACCTACACAATCTTTTTTTTTAGAAAACGCAAGATATGAACCTGTTGGATACCATCCGATCACATATAATTATATTTTTTTATTCTTCTTATGTCTTAGGTACCTCCAGAGGTAGTACCTGATACAGAGGCTTACGAGGAAGAAGTCGGAGAAGTAATGGCACCAGAGACGACTGAAGTAAGTGAAGTAACTGAATATGGGGAAGACTTTGAAGGTGTGCAGGAAGATATGGAAGATGTACCAGAGGATATTACAGGTGAAAATAGATAAATTAAAATTATATATACATATGTATATTAAAATTATATATGGAGATAAATGATTATTATTTGTAAATTTGTAATTATACAAGGATTGTCCAGTCCAGTGTGTGGGAAAATTAATATTTAATATTTTCATTTGAAGTCTCTCTTTGAAGAGTCGAGTTAAATTTCACCATTCAACAGAATTCGCCGGAATATGAGACATGAAGTGTCCTTATCACTAGGTTCCCTCTGCCCATACTGCTGGGTTCGGGATACAGCGTTAAGGTAAAAAAAAGAATGAACTCGAAAACCCGAATCATAAATAGGTACTTTTCGTCTTTGAGAATTTCAATTACCTTCAAATTGGTGAAGGAATCTGATTACATTTTGTCTCAGATCTTTATCATTTACTTCAATCTATTTATTATCATTTGACATTATTTCTGAAAGCCAACGTGGGAACTTGGCATTATGGAAATAGATTTGTCCATCAGTTGTTTCATTAGATGTAGAATTTAGATGTCGACACACAATATGTTTCAACAAATGCCAAAATACCAATACATGCTGTATTAGGATTGGTTGACTTTTAAGGTAGTATACCTAAGTCCTATAGGTTTCTAGTTCTAGCGATAATTCATTCCGGGAAATCGAGGCCTCTAATATCACTTATATTATTTTTTCGATTATTTAAAACGTCGAAGACAAAATTAAAATTACTAATATTATATTTTACAGATCACAGTGAATATGAAGAAAGTATCCCAGCTTCGCTACCATCGTCGGCTCCGCTAACTGCGAATACAACAGATGTGGAAGATGAAGGAGAGATGGAAGATGTCACAAATTAATAACTTTTAAATAAAAAAATACATAAATACTCGTAAATAACAAAAAAATACGCTATTCCCGGCGTAGCATTGTAGACAGAGAGTGGTGTTGAGACTTTTCCAACAAGGCCAAAAAGCTAGTTTTCGAGCAAGATGTTGAGTAGCGGAATTCAACGCCGCGCCCTACCAGAGCGGGGAATTGAATAGAATTAAGTACGTGATAAATTTTAGTAGAATATTATATATTTCTAATAAAATATTTCAGTAAATAAAAATTTCAATAAAAAACTATTAAATTAATATTGATAAATTATTTATTAACCCGATAAACATGGCAAAGCTGCACTGGCTTCTGATAAATTATTTTTAATATGCTTGTATTGCTTTTTATCTGATACACCATTTTTTTGTCTCTTACAGTAAGGGAGTTACGTTAAAGTTATTTTTTTCGGTATCTGTTAAAAATAATTTATTTAAATTAAACATGGCTATCTATAAGCTTATACTATATATTGTTTTCAGAATTTTTAAAACATTATAAATTTAAAAAACATGAAGTTTATTTTTTGAGGGCGCTTTTATATTCCACCCCGTGACACCTACCAAAATTATTTATATTATGCACATATGTATTTGTTAGCTATCTATGCCACAAGTAAAAAAAAACATCGAAGTAGTGGAATATATGTATCTCAAAATAAAAAAATAGTTTAGAACTCCTTACTTACGAAGATTAATTAGAATTTTTAAATCTTTCAAAAACATTTAAATCGATAGCATTTGTGAAGAACGCAATGTTTATTTAACTTGAAATCTTGTATTTAACTCAAATGCCGATTAAAAAATGTATATTTTCTTACTTTCCAAAGCATGGCCATATTGATATTTAAAAAAACATATTAATTCAATTGTAGACTAGAGTTTTTTAAACATGACCGATTTATTACAAAAACAAATACTAGAAAGTTGCAAGTTGGCGTTGCCAGAAGGTCTAAAAGACCTCATGAGTGATATCTCAAGAGAAGTACGTTAGTTGGTTTTAAGTTCCACTTTCCGCCGGCTTTTTCTCACTTTCTGTCTGAAATTAACACATATCGCGGATATCAACCCTGGGCTTTGTCTTGGCAGTGAGAAAATAATAATAAATAGCATTACGCTATTGCTACATGCCAAATGTATCCCGCATGTAGCGGCTACCCCGCTAAGGGAACCTAGGAACTTAGTGTTCCGCCGTTAACGTGAAATTCAATTTAAAAACTGGTCATTTAATAGACAAGTATTCTTCAAATAATTTATACTTTATCCTAGTGTTAAGACACTCCGTTTCCAACACACCTCCACAGTGGAAGCTAAAATAACATTTATAGGTACTACAAGCACAGCCACGTGATATATACAAGTTTATAGCAAACTACCTGCAATCGCTGTTAGAAGTACGAGAAGCACTCGCTGTAGCTTGTCGCATATGCAAGGAGACCTGCGAGTGTGCATGTGAATTTGACATATATGAAGAATTAAGAATTATAGGTTTAAATGATGAAGATGTGGAGAAAGCTGTCGATATTATAGAAAAACATTTTAAAAAAGATACAGGTTATTTATAGTGTTGTCAATTTCTATGTCGATCATTTGGTGCAACAATGACGTAATTGTATTTTTTTTAAATGAAATACTTGTCATTATACGTGGAGAGACTATTTAATTACTTTAAGTCTGCTTTATTTTTTTAAAAAAAGTTCAAGTTCGTCAATTTTGTACCAATCAAGTGATACCTATAATAATTTCTATAATTACCTTTCTTTTATATAGTTACGCATTAATTTCAAATTATATTGTATGAAAAAATGTATTGCCTGAAAAAAATATTTATACGTCGGCGACGAGCTTACCATATTTTAAATGCAAGCAACTCGCTAAAAACTCCCTAATAATATTAAATTATTATTATTATGTGTAGTAACACCACCAGATCCTAGAAATAAAAAATAAAGTACTTGCGCATAACCTATTGTCTATTGTAACTAACTTTAATTATATTTTAGTTAAAGAACAAAGTTTATTTTTAAAATTAATAAGGAAAGTTAATATTGAGGAGAATCAAACCTGCGCCCTGAAAAACATAGTACAGAGAGCCTACCACCGATACCAGCGTGCTAATATTGAAGTGAGTTTTTTCTTATTAATATTTTCATTTCTTTTTTCTTTCATTTCTTTTGGTATGGCACCAAGTCCGTCGTTGAAATATCTCTAAAGTCTTCCGAAATATTAATTTGCTATTTAGTATAAAAACTAACCTATGAAACTGACTCGCTGCGCTGATATTTCAATGAGAGTTTTATCTTCCAGAAAACCAATGACGAAAGTAAAGAAAGTATTGCAGCGCAACACACACCCGGCTTATACAATGAAAACAAGGTATTAAATAATAGCCGTGGCCGTACCGAAGAGGGACAGTGTTTGATGGTTGTAGGTTCGATTCTTACTCTGAGAAATTATATCCTTTTCCTCCCTCTGGTAATGGTGGTGTGCAATATCTCGAAAATTGGATGGGTTCCCTACTGGGAACATGTGTTTCGAAGCTACGTCCCGTTTGACTATATAAAACGCTGACAAAAAATGAAAAAATATGATAATTTTATATCTATTTTATTTTCTTTGTTTTGCATAATGTGTATTTTTTTAAAACGATGTAAACGTCTATATCTTCCACTGTATAGTTAGTGGTCTTATTTTTGCTTATTTAAACACATAAATTACAGATTATAGGCAACATCACTTCTCCGACGAGGCAAAGTAAGTAAAAAAAAAACTTTTTGTCTTTTTTATCGCTTTACGCTGTATCTCGCACACAGCAGAATAGGTAGAGGAAACCTAGTGTTAAGACACTCCGTTCCTCATCTTCCGCCAAATTCTGGAGGTATTGCACACTGCCTGAAATATTTCATATTTTCATTTCTACGCTCTGGTGTCGACCAATCTACACGCAATGCCTCCTTAATTTAGCGGTAAGTTCGCAGCGGAGTGTCTTAGCGTCTGCCTATCCTGCTACTTATGCCATAGTGTTAAGCTGAAAAAAAAAACATAATTTACAGGTGTAATTACTTTTTCAGATCTAACGACAGTTTCTTCAATATCATTGGCAGGATCTTATGCATGTTCGCAGGCAAGCCAACATTTGGTAGAACCCGCGGCGCTATCTAAAATATCGGAGGAATGTGGTTCCTTGGATTACACGAAGAGTAAGCGAAGGGATTCAACTTTTAATTTGTTTAATTTGTAACCTGTGGTTTTCTTCAAATTTTATTATATTTTGGTATCGTTTTTACGATACTGATGTGATATGTAGCCAGTTATCAGAGGATAACGTGATACCGTGTTGTTTCTTTTATTTATATATTTTTTTACCTTTTTTTTAGCCAGGCAGAGTAAGATTCTAAGCATTTAGTATTGAATGGCGGAGTTTAACGCCAATTACCAGAAGTAAATGAAAATAATTCATTCCTCTGAGTGGGAATTGCACTGACAACCATTGCGTTGTATATACGATTATACGATTTTAATCTATATTTGTATTCTAGATATGACTACTAAAATTATACAAGATATCATCCCAGGAGTAAAGTTTTCATTACACATTGATGCAAAAGTTCAAGAAAGTTCAGGTAGCAGTTCTAAAATGGATGTAAATCACGATAATAAGCAAAAAAAACAATCGGATAAACAACAAGATGTTGTAATTAGTGATGAAGAAGAACTAATAGTGGAAGAAATTAATGAAGAAGATAGAGATTCATCAGAATCTTCTATTATAGAAGAATCGTTGCTGAATAGTCCTCGTGGCAGCGAGGGCTAGACTTCTTTAAAATCCTTAAACATTACTTACTTATAAATTGTAGCATAAAAAATATGTTATTAGATGATACATTATATTATATGATGAAATGTGTTAGGATTTCATAGTTTTACAATACGGGTTTTAAAAGACAGGAGCTTGGAGAACTGTCTGGGACTTGCGACCCAAGTTTAGATAAAATCTTTAAAGGGTCGTGATTACGCGGTCTTTGACTCTCGATCTATTTAAAGAATGTACAAAAATATTTTTGCAATAAAAAGAAAAAATATATATTTTAATTGTAATTTTTTATACACACACACACAGACAGTATAAATAAAAGAAAATATTTTTTAATCAAAACTTTATTATGAGTCTTCCTACAACTATTCATAGAGCACAAATCATCGCTACAATAATATTTTTTGGTAAACAATATAAAAAAAAAATAATTATAACAACAAAAAATAATATAAGAATAATCTTATTATTTACATACATCTACAATTAGCGTGTGAAATGTCGCCGAATTGTAAAACTCTTTATATATCTGTAGTTATTTTTTTTTAATATTTTGAAGCAAAGACAACTGTGGGAGTATACTCTTTCTCTTATAAAAGTGGTTTTTAGAATTTATGACGTCACAATTATAGTAAGGAATACTATTATGTCATTTAAATTGATGTCAACATCTGTGCATGCAATGTTGTATGCAATTCCTTGCAAAAACTATAATTATATTCTGTTAAACTAATAGTTTGATATAGTAGGCAATGATTATAAGCTACACGATAAACAATTCAATTTCTCAAAATATATTACATATATCTAAAATATTTCAAAGTATACAACGTAAAATTAAATATTTTTACAAACTAACGTGGAAAATAACAAGTGATTAAAAAGCACACATCGAATCTAAAGAGTATTGTGACACTTTGTGTTGTAAATTTTTATTAGTTTTCTATTTAAGAAAAAGATAGATGGATATCTACAATAATGAAATTAATTTTTACTCAAAATTGTGCAGAAATTAATTAACTTTCATTTGATTATGAGTATGTTTTTATTAAAAAACAAAATAATTAATATGTATTTGTATAACACAAGCATTTATAAAATTGATGAAATTTCTAATTTTTAAATCAATAAGTTTTAAAAATGTACAACACAGAGTGATAAAATTAATCTTAAGTTAAAAAATATTCAAATTACATATCCACAGCTAAATAATCCAAATTGCTAACATCTATTCCTAGTATTTACAAAGTAAAAGAAATGGCGGGAATTTTGTTATCTGTATATGTCATTTACATCATAAAAATACACTGTCAAAAATTGCTTTATTTTTTAACTATCAAATTAATAAGTTGTTTTTTATATCAAAATGAACTTAGCAATTTATATTATTTAACCGAAGACATTAGAAATCACAGCAGACCTCGATAAATACTACATTATGCATTTAATATAACACTGCGTTTCAAAGCTAAGGTAACATTGAAAATTGAGTTTTTTGGTATTGCAATGTGTTAAAGACTAGCGTTCTAGTTGATAACCTAAATTGTTCTTCAAATCTTATTATATACATTATTATTATGTTATTAAACTAATTAGTTTAAGCTATTCTAAGTATTACAAAGGCTATTGTAATAATATCTAAAAGTAAATAATATAAAATTATTATATAATAGGCGAAAAAAACTTCATTGACAAATGTCAAATGATCAAAAAACTTTTCTTATTTTTAAAATCATCTTTTTGTTACAAGAATAAATAGAAAATAACAAACATATCACAAATTGTGTTAATATTAATAATAGAATTATGTTCATAATACGAAATAATATATTTTTTAATAACTATTAGCTACCAAAAGAATGTCTTAAATTCTAAAGTATTTATTTTTGAGCTACCAAAAAAGTAGAGATCTAATGTATACTTTGGTATATTCCAATTAAGGCTGAACGCGTACTTTTCTTTAACAGTATGTATAGGAACCGAAATAATAAAAAATATATTTCAAAATAACTATAAAATTATAAAAAATATATACATCTAAAAAATATGTCATTAAACGATACCTTACGTGCCAAGTGATATTTTTGATTATATTTTTTTTTCAGTTGTCATTATAGATAAGATTCTGACAGATCCTTTCTTTACCTTTTGGATTTGGACAAAAATCTTCAGATTATATTAGAGTAGTATACTACGTATCTAAATATACATCTTTGAAATTGATATAATATTGAAAGAAAAGTTATTTTTTAATTTACAGGTAAAATTGATTGTGTCGACTGTCAGTGCTTTCTCTATAAAAACTGCAACAACTACGATAATTAGCGTCTTAACTTACCCTCCTTATTATGTAAATATTTTTTTTATTCAATGTTTCTGAGAATCAAACTTGAGAAAACCTTTAGTCATTATTATCTGTATACGAACAGTATACGTTTCAAAACTGTAAGTTCATTTTCATATATTTCCCTATCATGTAGGATAAAAAAGGAAAAAGAGAGCAATAGGTTACTTCGTTCTGTACAATTTGCCTGAAAATAAACTTTCTCTCAGTATGGGATCAAACACACCCATCTCTAAAGTTAGATACTTACATAAAACTTTACTTAGACCTTATTGTGATGTATAAACGGTATTTTATACGATATATATAATACCTTATTGTTACAAATTAATTATAATCTATTTATTTATTTTTTATGTCAGACTTCGAAGTTTCAAATGGTATCCATTCCTCCTCCCATCAGCTTGTTGCCGTATTCACTCAATAGCTGTAAATAAATAAATAGTATATAAATAAATGTTCATATTATTTTAAAAATTAATTATTAACTAACTTTATTTATATGTAGATACAAGCATGGAAATTTGAATCCAAAATTACCTTGCAATGTTTATGAAAAATCGCAGATAACCGTGCACAAAAACGGCTAGAATGCAAAATTTGAAAATACAAGATCGTCTTTAATATATACACACAAAAAAACTCTCTGATTTAAAAATTATAGCTACATGTTTTAAAGAGGCAAGGTAGATGTATATCACGTAAATAATAGATATTAATACTTACCCTATACAAAAATATGTAATGATGTCGGTTGGTCAACGAGTGTGGTCGCTGGTCTCTCAGTTTCCGCACCACACGTGGTATGTCCGCTCGCCCGGCGGCGAGTGCTCGCGAGCATATATCCGCGGCGATTAACGCCGCCGACCGTCCTGCCCCTGATGCACATACTACTGTGCATGGACGGATACCTAAATTTCAATATTTAAATTAATATTTTAAGAAATACTTGTAGGTATTAAGATCAATGAACACCAATTCATATATTGCAAGAACATGTTATTTTATTTTAATTAACAATAAATTCTAGATGCTAATTTAAGAAATATTCGTCATTTCAACTTGCCTTCAACTTCAGAAGCGGCTTTCATCTTGCCCAGAGTGCCGTTAGTCGGGTTGTTCTTCCTCATCATCTCCTCAGCCTTTGCGGGGGAGTATACGTTCATTCCGTTGCTCGATCCGTTTTCGTCGCTGCGCAGTTTTGATAGATTGTGGTATGATGATCTACTTTGGTCCTGGTATATTACTTCAACTCCTGGAATAATTTGAGGAATTATATTTATTAAAGTAGCTTTATGCTTTTTCTCGCATAGCACGGTAGGTAAATAAGACCTAATGTAAGACACTCTGTTCCCGCGGAACGCCAAATGTTGGAGATATTAGATGTTGAGTGACGGTACTCAAGACGGCGCTTTGTTTAGCAGACAGCGGGGCGCGGGGCTCTGAAAATATGTAATATAAATATTATCGAGTGGGAATCAAATCAACAACCATCTTGTTTACAGTCAGACGCTTTGCCTCTGTGCAACGACATGATATTATGAATAATAACATTTATTCATTCATACATCGAGTAGCACGTGAAGTTTCATCTTTTATAGCGAAATGCAAGTAATTGCTTTAGATACTAGAAGACATATATTTTTCATGCCAGATTAAAATCAACAATGCCACAAAACTAATCTTTATTTAGATATAAACCTCCGAAAACGAAAACTGACGAATAAGTAAAAAATATATATTTATTTTGTAATGTACCTATACGCTGAAGTAAATATACGTTAGTGGGTCAATAAACAAACAAATCACTGGAACCTTACCCTCTTCATCATACTCTTTGGCAGTCTGCGATACTTTCATGTAACTCCTCATTTCTGATAAGAAGTCTATGACTGAATCATAATCGTCAGGAACTCCTTTAGCTGGCCAGAAGTACCACATATGAGTCACCTCCCGCCACGTCCTGGTGTTAAGGTTTATCAGTTGGACACTGGATACAGCATATTTGTCCTTCTGTTCCCGTTTCTTTAATATAATCTGGAATTCTCCAAAAGTCCGCTTGCTGTCCGAAATTTCTGACGGTGGTAAATATTCGTAGCATTTCTCCTGTAAAGAGAAATTGTGTTTACTAATTTTAAACTGATGTATTTGACATTCAGCAAATATAATTATATAATTAAAGAAGAAGAAAAAGAAAAAGCACAAAAATACCAAATGCTATATAATATGCTCAGAGCTATAAATATTATATGAGCCCTAATTCGAGTGTTTTACTAGTAACCTCTCGGAATTTCATTACCCTGGGTCCATCATCAGATCAGCTCGATGATACCGCATCATCTAAGGTATGTACGACGTACGTATAACAGTCAAGTTTCACGATAAGGTAATTAATATGGGTTCAGTTTCTTAGACTTTATTGTAGGTACAGTTACAAAGTTGCAAGTTGATTACTATGAACAAGAGCGTGTTAAAATAAATACTTAGATTCCCAGTAACAGAATATTGTAATATTTTTTAAGAATAATATTTAATGATTTCTTTATGTTCTTAATTATTTTAAAGCTTTATCTTATTTATATGTCAATATTTGTCTTATGCTAATGTAAGAGGTAGAGTGTAGGGGAACACCGCCCGACTGTAAGCTCGACGGTTGTGATTTCATTCTCACAACGAATTCTATTCATTTCCCCACTATGGTAACAGGAACAAGCGCAACAGTGTCTCAAGAATTGATTGGAAGATGAATAACAGATTCTTTTAACATATTAGATTAGGAAGAAGGCTAGCCTTCTTCCTAATCTGCATGCGGGAAAGGCTCTTGAAAGGAAAGGAAAACTTACAATGCCATTTTCCATGTACTCAGTAAGCATGACGATCAGTCGTGAGTTCTGCTCCCAGATCATTCGCCAGAAGTCAGTGACAGTGTTAGACAGCGGCGCCTGGCACGCTATGTAGTAGTCCCGGATATTACCGGGACCCTAGAAATAAAAAAAATATGCATCTAAATTAATAATAAAAAAAATTAAATAAATAAATAATATTAATTACATAGAAAACATGACATCAATGAGATACAAAGTAAATAAATTGTCCAAAATAATAAATAAAGTTGCAGGCGACGACTAAAACCCTTTTATTTCTAGGTATAGACAAATAATTCCTTACTATATGGCGTTCCATGCCATTAATTTATAATATATATTTGTCTTGTGAATCATCAGTTAAAAAAAAATATGGTTCAGTCTCGCCAGTCCTACACAAAAACCTACAATAATCTTTAAAAAAACATTTTTTTTTTTTTCATTTATATCAAAAAAATGCTTAATTGCTTACCGTAACATAATTAGCATTAATATATTCCGAAGTTGGATCATTGCCAATTCTTTTCAAAGGCACCCTGGTCTCCGGTAGTGGGAGGACATTGGAGTACCTGTTCTTGTCTTCGCAGCCTGGTGGTACTTCATCAGGTCGCACCGTCACTGAGGGGATCTCAGAGAACTCAGCGGTTATTGAGTCAATGTCCATTGCAAAGTTTGCTAAGGCTGGGTATTGCATTGGATGTGAGGTCACCTGATAGTAAGTAAGTTAAAAAAATTAAAAATATATATTTATATGAGAAATTGTTAAAATTATAACGAAATTGAGGCCGCGTTGGGGCAGGGACCAAAGGTAACAGTAATGTGATGGTTCTGGGTTTGAGCCTCGAGGGAATAAATTATTATTTGTTACATTTTCATTTCATCGCTCTAACACCAAGACAAAAGCCCAGCGCTAAGTTCCGTCACAAGCAATGCCTCGAAAAATACAGCGAAAAGTGAGGAACGGTATGTCTTAACACCAGGTTCCCTCCGCGTGCCCTGGATGCAGTTTGCGGGATATAGCATGACGCTGACTTTAACTTACTTATTTTACTATTCGATTCGCATATTGGAAATGTAGAAAACATTGTCAAAATTCGAATTCGACAACAAAAAACATTTTAACGTGCATAAGTCCTTAAAAACCATGATTTCTGTTCATCGTGCATATTTAATACAAAAACATATACAATACTATTGAAAAACACATGATATAATTTACAGAAACGCCATCACGACGCAGTAGTGAATAAGTATCACACGATGTACGCAATAGTTGGGTATTCAATCCTCATTCGGGAAGGAATTATTTAAATATTTTTTAGTAAGTTATGACAAATGGGGCGTTGGGTTCTCCAACTTAATTTATCGCGCAACTAAGCTGTCTCAATCTACTGTTGTATAAGTAAGAATGGAATACTTAAATACTTTTTTAGTAAACTATAGCAACTATAGCGGAAATTCAATCTACGTTTGTATAAATAAGAACGTAAACCTACAAAAAAACCCATAAATCTTACCTCATCATCATAAGCAGGATTGCCATAGCTTCGTTTGCTAGCCCTCAACCTTTGGTTGCCCTTCCTGTGACCCACGCTCACGCTGTCCAGGCTGTACGCGTCGAGAGACACGGGGGTACACCGCTGGGCGTACACACCACGACGACCACGACGGCGGACCACCAGCTACAAAAAAAAATATATAAAATTTCAAATTATCAATATACTATATCATATAATTATCATTACATGATATAGTATATTTGAGGACGGACATTAATTTCTTTAAAATGATCATTTACCTTATTTACCTTTAGGTTATACCATTAATTTTGGGTAAATTTATTACTGTGAATTGAATTAAAAATTCATCCATTGGTGGGGACCGTCGTAGCGCATAGGCACAGCGACTGACAGAACTGAAGAAAAGAAGTAAACGCAACATTTGTGGGTTCGATTTCCACTCAGGGGAATGAATTGTTTTCATTTCTGGTAACAAAGGGAGACGTTGATTTGTACCACTCAATATGCAATATCTTTAATATTGGTGCGTGGCGAACAGTGTCTTGACACTTATTTACTGAATACCCACATCTCATAAATTACTGAACCAATTCTCACAAAACTTTTACTATTTCCTGAATTAAAATCTACTTATTTAAATGATGAGATCATCTCGATATGATTTACATATCTACATATCTTTTTTTCTTAAGTAATGAATTTCAATTTACAAGTATAACTCAGAATAATAAAAATAATATAATATGTAAACAAAAGAGTTTAAAACGTGGGAATATGGTTCCCAGTTCGTACCTACTTCGTACTTACGAGTAGGTCATTAAAATATTTAGCTGACGTCGAGAGACGTAATCAAATTGGCACTTGACGTTAGTTATCCACTTCTAGGTAACACCTCGTTGGGCTAAGCACTTATGGTTCAGCATTTTTTATTTATCACCTATTAAAAGTGTCCATAATACTTTTTTCTTGTAGTTGGTTAAGGTTTTTATTTTTTATATTTTTTAGTAGACTAAATAGCCATAAATTTAATTTATTACTCTATTCTAATATATAAAGGAACTAATGTTTCGAATTGAAATATTTTTTTTACTTAGGATGGTAATTTTTTTGAGCAATTTTCAATTCGAACCCGGTAGATGCTGAGACTAACGCGTTGGACCAAACAAACACTTTGACAGTTTTATAATATTAGAAGATATGAATTCAGAAGATAGTGTTTTATTAATATATTGTCTTCTTTAAATATAACGCGTGAAAATAAAGAAATAGAAAGGTTCCAAAAGTATAATGGAAACTAAAGGTTAATTATCATTTAGCTTTGCTTATAATTAACTTTGTAAAAACATCCTTTCCTAGCGATACGGCGACGTTCAACTTAGCTTAGCAAGAGCCTTAGTAAGGTGCAGTTATAAGAAAGTTTTGTATACTTTTTTTTCTTAGACATCCCTTCCTATTTCATCATTAACGTACTTGTTTTAAATTTCTATATAATGAATTTAATTCGATTATTATTATTAATGTCGGTAATCTCATATGTATAAATATATGTTAAAATAAAAAGAGACCGTCACACAGAGATACATTGTCTGACTGTATAAGATTCTAGAAAAACTCTCCGGTCCCCTAGAAAACTGGAAAGAATATTATAGGTACAGTGCTTAGTGAACGGAGTTTTTTTTTACATCAGGGTTTACAGAAGGAACCTAGTGGTTTCCTGTGTAAACTAATATATGTATACTTTTATTTTATTATTACAATATAAAACTAATATATAAATAAAATAAAACACTTTCTATACAAAACACCCTAAATCACGCCCACTGCCCTGAAACTGAATTACTCATAAACAAATCAACTGGAACTCACAACTCACAACTCTCTAGACCAGTAGAGTGCGCGCGCGCACCTCATTTCTTCTCTTTTTTATATTTTAATTAAATTCAATAAAAATATTTTTTTATTTTCTTAAATGTTTGTTAGTAATAGTTTATGAATAAATTTGTTTATTAAGATATACTTTTAGTGTTGTTAGTGTAAAGAAAGGCGATATATTGTTGGTAAGAGCTTTTTTTTTTATTTTTATATTTTTTTTAGTTTGCACGCTGTATCCCGCATTGAAGGGTACTTACTACAAGTTACCAGAGAGAGTTTGCCTCCTTACCAGAGAGAGAAAATGAAAATGTCAAATATTTCATTTCCTCGAATGGGAGTGATAATCTGTTGCGATTACAGTCGCACCCGTTATGCGTTTTGTTTAAATTATGTCATGAAAACGACATTATTATCATTATCGTCACTATGACCCCTTTATATACATTACTATTGCTTCCCAATTTATATACTACTAGTGGGCCCGGACGCGGCTACGCCCGCGAAAATATAAGCCTAAATAATTAAAATAAGTTAAAAAATAATAATAAGTGGAGATTTATTATTAGAAAAAATATCTGAGTAACCGAAATGAACAAACAAAAGTCATCTGCCCGTTCGCGTCGATCACACTATACCACTCGTAGGCTAGGTCATTTGGAATCAGTCACATCTTAATTATTTATTAGAATGTTATACAGTAAACTATAATTTCCATCTAGATGATATGCTAAAAGTGACTATTATATTTATTTTCATAAGGATGAATATCAAATTATAGAAATCATCTAATTTTTGTTAATGTATACAAATCTATATCGGCGCGCGCCATGTATGCATTAAGCTTTGGGTGACGTTTTCTTAAAACAGCAAACTTTGCAAGCCGTTGCTTAGCAACGCGTAGCGACGATTGTTATTAACATGGCGGAATAAATTCCTTGTCAAATGAATTATTTTAATATATTGGTATATAACGAAAATATTACAAATATGAGAAAAAAAAAGTATCCTATGTTCATCCCGGGACCCTCAAGTATCTCTATATGAGTATTTTATCACAATTAAATTAGCGGTTTGGGCCTGATTGCGTAAAAGACAGACAGACAGACAGACAGACAGACAGAGTTACTTTCGAATTTATAATATAGGTATGGATAATATTCTCTTTGTCCGACAAAATATACATTGTCATAGTAAACATAGTGACAATCATACGATAGAAAGAAGAAATAAAGATAAGATTGTTACTCCAAGTTTTAGCCTCCAAAAAGTTAATAAATCCTTTATGGGTCTGAGTATACGTGTATATAATAAAATTCCGCAGTGTATTCTTAGTTTGCCACTTCCAAAATTTAAAATATCTGTAAAAAAAATTCTAACAAGTAAAGCGTATTACACTGTTCAAGAATATTTAGAGGATAAACATGAATGGAATTGATGTCTATTGAATGTCAGGCAGGATAGCTGCCAGCTAATGTAATAGTAAAATATACCATTGACTTTGAAAAGAGCAACTGTTGAGTTTCTTGCCGGCTCTTCTCAGCAGAACTGCCTTCCGAACCGGTGGTAGCTTTTTGTTGACATGTACATTCGACGATTCAAAAGTGCTTATAAAGTTTATTTGAATAAAGAATATTTTGAATTTGAATATATTTGGGATTACACCTAAAAAATTAAACACTAGAATTAAACCTTAAAAATTTGATACTATAACCTATTCACGAAGCCGTAAAATAAAAGCTAAAGAAATAAAAAAAAGCTTATGTCACGGTTAACAAAGTTACTACATTAATTAAATAAAAATATCTACAGATTAGAATAATAGAAATAAGGATTTATGGCAGTAAAGTGGTGGTAGGATAGTATATAATATTATAGAATTATGTCTTTATAACTTAATTATGTTATCCTTTCAAATATATTGTAATATTTACTTGTAGAAATCGAATATCGATGAAGCGGGGTGAATAGAAACAAAATCACGGCAGCTTTTTTCACTACAATTTTCGATTATTTTCGTTAGTAAGTCCACTATTTGATTCCTTTTATTTTCTATACTTTTCAATTAGGGATATAATTGGCGTAGGTGGGATTGCATTAACTTGTACTATAGAAAGAAAAATACTTTTTTATATTTTTAACGTTGTGTTCAGTTTATAGTGGATATCGATGAAATTATTTTATAATAATTATAATTTAAAAATTTTACGTCAAAAGAAACGAAAAGTTTTTTTTCATATTTAAATCAAAGAACATTGTAAAAAGTTAACTAGAGCATTTAATTATAGTTTTTACCGTGTTTTGTTTAATGCTTAAAGATATATCCTGTGGTTTTTCAGTTAAATAATAATTAATACATTTCGTTAATCCTTGTGACGAAACAAACAAAAAAGCATATTCATATTTTGTACCTACTATAAATTATCTTTTGCATCTTTGCATTTTTGTACTTCAAGTACTGTTCAACTACTGTACTTTGGGATCAAATTCTATCGTGAGAAAATATTTACGAGTATAAGGTATTTTATATAAATACAAATACTATAGCATAGTATAGATGCTTTATTATGCGATTTAAGATAAGCGGTGGTTTAAATATTTTTTTAGCATTTTTGTTTTTTAAGACATTCCATTTTTCCCGTCGTGTTTACAGTCAAATAATGTAGTTGCACCACGACGGCCGACCATTTTATTTTTCAAAACCGATATGTAGATATAAACGAATGGTATACTATATATATCGATCAAGGTAAGGCAGTCAAAAAATTACCTTTATTCCCACATTACATAGTACACCACTTTACTGTCACATTATAAAAAATCTACACCAAACAGAAAAGAATCGAACCTACAACCGTATCGTACAATCCAAAAGTCCAAACAATATAGACATTACAATCAAATAATTAAACTTGACCGGATGTTTAAATAATATAATGTTATCAAGGGTGGTATAAAGCGCTAAGGCGGGCCAGTCAGTTCTCGCAACTCCGATAAGAGGTATCGGGTGACAGCGATAGTGTTACTGCAAGGTATTTTTATGAGCTTCTAAAGCCGTTGGTGTCCAGCTACGTTGCGAGAAATTGTTATAATTATATCTTGCTTTGAATTGTACTTGCAGTTGCATTTACTGTTCTGCAATTGGTGTATGCGAGTGCTAAGTGTTTTTTCAAGTTGTGGCAGAGAGATCTTAAAAAAAATATGTAGGAACTAAAATGTATGTAAATTGCAGGGTATATTAATATTTTCTTTTATTTTTATAAATAAAATTTCAAAAATATCTTCAAAAAATGTAAATACGGTGGATATTTTTTTTCTTTGATTTATTTTTTTTGTTTTAGGCCCTTGATTTCAATATTAAAACTAAATATTATTTAAAAAATATAAAATATTGCCCTATTTGTTAGTTTTTCGCTGTATATCGGGATCTAGTGATAAATACTCCAGTTCTTCTCCGTTTCTCATAAAATATTGTTGTTTTTTAAACTTTATACATACGAGTATGTATATTGAAATAGTTGTTGTGGCCTAGGTGGCAATTACTTTATCCTACCATTAATTAAAATTATAACATCATCAATTTCAGGAACAGTCTCAAATGTCCCGCAAGTCTCTTTTCAGAAGAAACCTTGAAGGAATAAGGTATGTATGTTAATCAAATTAATAACTCCATTTAATAAAACTCATAAATAAAGAAACGTTACTAAACATAAGCTAAAGTGTAAAAGTAAACATGTGTAAATGATATATTGTTATATTGTTTTTGTCAAGTTGCTTGTTGTCGTTATCGTAGCGCAGGGGCACAAGCGTGGCACGGTAGTGGGTTCGATTTCCACTCGAATGAAATTATTCAATATTTTCGTTTGCTCGCTCTTGTAACTCGACGCGCAATGTCACGAGAATTCAGCGCAAAGCAAGGAGTGGAAGTGTCTTAATGAGAACGGAGTATCTTAACATTAGGTTCCCAGGATCCCTTTGCCTAAAATACTATGTCCGTGACATAGCGTAAAGCTAAAAAAGAGCGAAGCATATATCCGTTTAAATAAGACCATATGTCCCAGGGGTATATTCTATCCAGTAAAAAGTATATTCTATCCAGTAAGATATTATCAAAATCGAATTACTGCGTAAAAATTAATTAATTCGAATATAAATATATTTTTTATAATATCTGCGCATAACATTCATAATATCAGAAGATAATAATTTTAGAAGATTCTAAAATTTTAAAATATTCAATTCCAGGGCACGCTGTATCTTACTATCTACGTATAATAAATTAATCTACAACGTCACCCAAAGTAGTGAACGTAATTTATCGTGAGCTATCTATAGATATTATGCTCATTACTTTGGAGAAGTTGTACGAACATTCATCGATCGAGATTTTTTATGAAGAATGCGAGAAAAACTCCAAAAAAACCCAAGAAAAAAGGAATTTAATTGAAGAACTTGAAAATGTTTGATTGTAATATTTATGCAAACGTGCTCTTTTGTTTTATTTAAAAACAAAATTTTTTATGGGATTCGAACCGACATGTACTGGCTATTCAGTATAGAAATTATGTCGAAAAAATATTTTTATAATTAATTTATCTTATTAAGAGGTGGTGATTTTAATTAAACAAAATGTTTATAAAAACTTACCAATAATCCAACAAGTAAGACAAGCGCGATGACTCCAATAGTACTGACTGCTATCGCTATCGCCGCGCCTGAACCCGCTTCTTCCTCTAGTGTCCTCAAAGACGCCTCAGTTGTCACATCAGAGTAACTCGTTAGATCTTCCAACTCATTTACTGTTTTTGTTGTAATTTCTACGAACTCAGTCGTACTTTCTACAAGATGTGAGAGTTCTGTTGTCGTCGGGACTGTTGTTGAAGGGTTCACAGCTGGTATATACTTTATTGTTGTTGGTACATGCTTCGTTTGCATTGTTGTTGAGTATGTTTCAGTTTTATCAGTTTCTGTAGGTTTCTTGTCTTGTGTTATTATTTCATTTTCTTTATCCTTTATTTCTTCGACAACAGTAGTTTCGGGTAAATCTGGGACAGTAGTTATTGGAACCCTTTCAGAATTTATTTCAGTGGCCACTGTTACTATGATTGTAGTTGTTTCAATTGGTGTTGTTGTGAGTTCTGTTGTTGATGTAATTATATCTTCAATTGTCGTATCTGGTATACTCATATCTGTAGTAGTTGGAATATCTGTAGAAATTATTTTTTCATCCATCTCAGTTGTTATCGTAACTTCTTTATGCGTTGAATTTTCAATTGTTTGAGACGATACTTCGATTGGCGATGTATTATTGTCTATGACAGTAGTCGTTTCTTCCATTTTCTCAGTAGTAGTTACGTATTTTGGTCTATAAGTAGTCACAGGAGTATCGTCCGTAGTTGTTTCTCGGGTTCGTGTTGGAGATACAGGAATCCAATCTGTTACATCTGCTGATATGGTTTCTTCAGTTTCTATTGGAACATAAGAAAATCTAATTGTTGTTATTTCATAATTATCAGTAGTAGGTTGTACATTTACATGCTGTTTTAGTTCTTGCGTTATATTCTTCACTTCTGAAGAAGCCGCTGTGTCGTCACTAGGCGTAGTTACACTCGAAGGTAATTTCGTAATAGATTCGAATCCAGTTGACTTGGTTGCGTCAACTGGCGGAATTGTTTCAGTTTCATTTTGCAAAGAGTTATTACTTTCAACAGTTTGGTCGTTATCTGTCACTGGTATCCAGGGAGATTCAGTTTCAGTGTCAGAATTAGTATCATTGCTTGCCAATACATTCACCGATAGAGTGCTTGCAGGCTCAGCACTACTTTGAATGGATATATTACTTTCTGCTGGTACACGCTCCGATATCGGTTCAGGCCTATCTTTGATGTCAAGAACAGAATTAGATAAAGTAGGCAATATAGGCTTCCACGGTAATTTGGTCTGATAGATTTCGGTTATATTTTTAGTAACAAAGTTGTTTGCTGTCACTGTAGTACTTGTTGTAGAACTAGTGGTAACTTCTTTCTTATCTAGAAAATGGAAATATTACAGAAAATATTATTAAAATAAATACACTTAAAATATAATAAATATTATACATACCTAAAACTTCTGCAACTTTTTGTAATTCATTCTCATCAAAAGTTTTTTGTGTTGACACCGTGCTATTTACTGTGTAGTTAGATGGTGGGGGACTTCGCAAGCTAGCCAAAGCCCATGCTGTCATGGTTGGAGGTATTTCTAAATCAACTACTGTATTTCTTTCACCAGATGCAGAAGTAGAAGTCGCAAATTTCGTCGATCCTCTCTTCCATAATGATGGAATTGTGTTATCAGATATAGATTGAGAATGTACAATTTTCTTAACACCACTTACTTCACTTTGTAATACTGGGTCAATATCAGACGACTGTGTTGTTAAGCTTCCTTTTGTCTTAGTTTTGTTCATAATTTTATCTTTTATATCAAAATGTTCATAATATATCGTAGTCGGAACTCGAGGTACAGGTCTAGTGTAATTTTTTCTCGGAGCCATCCATATTGGTTTTATTTTCGGCGTAGTAAAATGAAATCGTCTGGTCTGAGGCCTGCTAGCTTGATTTGTAGATGCTTGCTCTGTTTGTAAAGTAGAAAATACACTGTTTGGTGAATTTTTGGTGCCCGACAAATTAAGACGTTTAGAATAATTTTTATTTCTACTATTATAGTTGCTAGAATATATTCTACTCGTATCAGTAGAAAAAATTGCATTTTGCGTAGAAGTAGGCATTGGATTTACTGAACTAAGAGCTGGCTGTATTGTACTTGGGGAGAACGGAGAAGCAACTATTGATATAGATACTGGACTTGGTTCAGAATCGATCAAACGTTTTTTAGGTGAAATTTCCACTTTTTTAGAAAGCTTGCCTTGTATAGATTCATTTTCTTCTTTTATAGGAGTACTTTGTGTTGTAGAGGACGTTTCAGTATCATTTTCGCAGTCATAATCGTTGCTGTCCTTAAAATTATAGGTTTCAGTTGATAAAACAGTCATTTCATAATAAATACTTGTACCCTGTACATCAGATAGCCCATTACTGCTAGAACCGGCTTTATCGCTATCCAGATAACGAATTTCTTTGGTATTCTTTATAAATACACTTGATTTGTTAGCTGGTGTATTGTTATTAAGCTTATCAAATCCTACATTTTCCTTAACTACTTTATTTATATTTGTTATATTCGGCGGTGGTGATTTAGATTTAATTATATCTAAATGATTCAAAATACTAGACGAGACTTCTTGATATTTTTTATCAAAGAAATTGTTTTTAGGCGTAGTGAGATCAGAGTTGAAGTCAAAATAGGAATCTGACGTGTACGAAGATTCCTCTTGTGTATAAACACTTTTAGGGAATAAACTAGAGAAACTTTCATAAGAAGGTTTACTATGATCATTTTTCACATCCATATCGTAGCCATGCATATACTTTTTGCTATTAAAATCATCGTCGTCATCGAAACTTGGCATTGTAAAGAAACTTCCACCATCAAACTTAGTAGATGAATACTTTTCAAAAGATTCATTATCTTCATCCTCCTCATCAGCATCATCATCATCATATTCGTCATTCTGAATGGACGATAACTCAAATGGTTTGCTCGTGCTGACCAAAGTGACCGCGGGCATTTTAGTTTTCTTATAAGTGTGCATACTGCTTATAATCTCCGCAGGTTTCTTTATTTCTGGAGTCGGTGTTACTATTATAACGTCTGATACAGTCGCTGTTCTTTTTGCACTACTTTGCGTTGGTTTAGACAAATTAAACTTAACCCTTCCCCTGTCTTTATATTTAGCATTTTTCTCTGTGTGCTCTTCACTTGTAGAATCTTTTGGATTTAATTCATTTAAAGCAACATCTGGTAGTTTAGGTTTACTTCTCCAAGTGGTGACATTAGTTTTGCCAAAGGGATCTTTTGTCGTTTCTATGGGCAATGTATTTGCAGTGACTTTGCTGGTCAACAGTAACAAGTTCACTACTAATGCGGCACCTGAAATTTCAAATAAACGTATACGTTATATTTGTAGAATAATTGTTTTATAAATTCATAAAAAAACTAGACAAAATATTTCATTCTCCACTTTCGGCAAATTTAAAGATATTGAGATTTGACATTTTTAAAAAATTGCAATAACTTTAATATTTTACCAAATAAAGGGTATTATCGTGCATCGATTGATGAAGCAATTATTATAGAATTTTATTTCTTACTTTACATAGTTTAGCATTGATATTTATGAAAATTTCATATATACACATAAGAGGCAGTCCGGAGGTCTTTATAGTAAACTATTTTTTATAAGTATATAATTAATATGTACCTATACATATTCTGACCGGTGATTCCATATTTATATCATTTTGTTATATGGCAAGCTATCTTCAACAACTCCACCCCATTCCGTAGTCTTGATGTGTTTCCTGAAAGTAAAAATTAAATATAAATTTTAATTGAGTTTCTTTCAGTTTCTTTCTTCAGTCACTTTCACAGTTTCACAGAATTCTTCCACATTTTTTAGCTGGATTTAAAAACTGCTGTATCAGTTATTTTGCAATATGTATTTTAATACACAGATTTTATTAACCTAGTGTTAAGACTCTCCGCTCCTACTTTCCACCCAATATTCGGGACATTGCGAGTTGAATGCGGAACTTAACGTTACATTTTGTATTTGTGACAGAGCGAGGAAATAGAAATAATTCATTCCTCCGTGTAGGACTTGAACCCACAAACATCACGTTCACAGTCAGACGCTGTACTGCTGCACACCACTTTTTTCATTTAATATACCTTTTTGCTAATACAGTATAAAAAAAATATTTTTCTTAATGTTTTTTAAATTAGCATTATATTTTGATAACATATAGAACTAACGTTACAATAAACTGACCCATTTGACCCGAGTGACCTCATCAAGGGACTTTCGAAAGTTATTAGAGGCAAAAGGCTGGTACAAAATATAATTTCATAGATTTCGGTACATAATGTGCGTTAGTATTGGGTTAGTTCACGGAATGACTGAGTTACAAATTACAATAATGACTATTGTTTGAGGTTATATACCAAAAAGTTTGTGCTAGTATATAAAATACATGTTATAGTCTGCATTTTCGTTTGTGTGACTATAAAATATATTATAATGCTATTTTAATAAATTTTATTGAAAAAATATTACACAAAATTTTATAGACTACTTTTTAATTTAAAAAAACTACTAAGTAATATTTAATATTCTCATTTTCTTCTTCTCGTAACGAAGCATGCGGCGTAGAATTCCGCCACTCAATACTCGAATTTTTGAGGCATGGCGCCTCAAAAATTCGACGGAAAGTAGGGAACGGAAGTGTTTTAATGGGAACGGAGTGTCTTTATACTAGTAGTAGTTCACAGCATTCCTCTGCCTAATCGGCTACAAAAAATATTTTAATTAATAATTTATCATCATTTTTGATTTTCATTATTCCCAGTTCTATTCGATATTTCTAAACAGCGTCACAATTATAATGTAATATATGTACTTAGAATCGATGATGCAAAGGATTCTCACATAGCATAGGTGCATAGTGCACTTTGATAAGCTTTATCAATTCCCATACTTACCATCTCTAATGCAATTTCTTACTATACATTGTTGCCGATATAATGAAATTACATTTTTATAAAATATTATAATTATAATATTTTTAGCTTCCCGCTGCATCACGCATATAGCAGGATAGGCAGAGGAAACCTAGTGTACAGACACTCACCGCCCAATTTTCAAAATATTGGTTGGAAATTAGCTTCGTCGTGTTACCACCGCCCGGAAGCGAAAATAGGTCATTACCGATACTTCATTACTCGTATTAAGAATCGAATCCAAACCGTCAACCGTCTCATCTGTACCACGACGGCCTATGTATGTACTTATATATAATATTGCATTATTCCCATGAATTAAGTAGTATCCCGCTACATAGTGAATGCATAATTTGAACTAAAGCCTTATTCACTATACCTCTTTAGTGGTTTAACGGTAGTTTGATTCTGAGTCTGTGCCTCAGTGTGGCATTAAGGTTTGCCACGGATGAAAATGTGGTAGTGTCACGTGCGAAATAGACATTAATTATTCGTCTCTCTCTCTTTTATCTATTATTTTTGTCCAATTTGCTTTGGTTTATAGCTTTTATATCTTCACACGTATTCATATTTTTATTCCTTCTATGTGGCTGTCAATTAATACATAAAAAAATAGATAAAAATATCTAATACATAAAAACATCTAACTGGTGTCATAAAAAAGACCGCTATGTTTACAGAGAGTATATTCTCTTTACATAGGTATATATGAATAATTGTACTTTAATTTCAATTGTATTAGAGCCATTTCTATTAAAGTCCTAATGACCTAAGTTTCGAAACCAGTTAGTACACTAAGTTGAACACTAGATGCAAATTGCCCGACCTAGAATTGCTTTCTAAATAGCATGCTGTTCAAATTCAAAGGAAGAAAAGGTTATATTATAAAATTGTTAGTATGACGAGCGGTAAATCTACGACCCACTTAGTTATACTTGTATTAAAAATTACATAGATAAATTTATCTGTGTAATAATACATGATGAAGACACGTTCAAGAATATTTTCATTTAATCACGGTAGTTCAAGCGCGGCGTTGGGTTCCGCCACTCAACACGCAATGCGTCCAGAATTCATTCATTTGGAGATACAAAGTATCGTATAAAACAAACGGGTATCTTAACTCCGCCTAATATTACCAGCTTTTATATATTATCAGCTTTTTTTTAAAGGTTCAACCTAGCAAAGTAGGTAGAGGGAACCTAATGTAAACACTTTTCGTTCCCCATTTTCCATCCCCTCGTGTTGAGTTGCAACACTTAGCGCCGCGCTTTGTCTTATTACCACAGAGGGGAAATGAAAACAATTAAACACCGTGTCGAAATCGAACCCACCAGCTCCACGTTAACACTCAAACACGATACCGCTGCGCAATAATGGCCTAATTCAAAATAATTATCAGTTAAACTCTAATTAACGTCTCTGAGTGCTATTGATAGCTAAAATTGAAGCGTCCTGTAATTTTTCCTCTTATCCTACTTAACAGGTTTCCAAGGCAAATTGCCGAGTGAACCTGACCTTATTAAATTACGAAGAAATTAGCAACGCCTACACTATACGAGTATACGCTAATATTGAGATGTACTACTTTTGCAGGGACAGTGCTGGTAGTGAACATAAAATTTGATAGCAGTACGCAAAAAGGCCAATTAGTTTTTAACTGACATTAAACCGATTTAAATTAATATTTGCTATCTCTATATGTACCTACATACATATGTGTAAATAGAAAACATTTGTTTTACACATACAGACATTGAGTAGCGGAATGGCGGAATTCAACGCTCCACAGAAGCTTGAAAATTAAAATAATTAATTCCCCCGACTGTGGACTGAACCCACAACCATCGTTTTTACAGACAGACTCTGTGCCGGTTCGCCACGACGACCTCGAAATTGTCATATAATTATGTATTTTCGTCATTTATAATACACAAAGCGAAGTGTTTACATTGTAGTATTGTATTACGTTATAAATTACAAAACTTCAAACTACCTACATATAACAAAATGAACTTATTATTCGCCAAAGCTGCCGTTTTGTCCTCATAATAATGCAATAACCATTTCGAAACCGTACAAGCCCGAACAAATCTTGTCACTTATTAGGGCTGTCAGCTTTAGGAAAGGTTTTTTAGGCTCCAGTTCCAGGTTTTTGTATCTCGCAGGTTGTAGAGTAGGCAGAAGAGACCTTGGTTACCTGGTATTAAGACACTCCGTTTCCATTATGGCATATCCGGTCTTCACTATCCGCCGAATTCTGGACACATTGTGTGTTTAGCAGCGGAATTAAATGCGCGCTTTTGCCTCATTACCACAGCGAGGAAATAAACATATTAAATATTTTATTACCTTAAGTGGGAATCAAACCCACAACGTGTCACGTTAATGCCCTTGTGCCACGACTGTATATACATTTATATGCTATATAATATAATATGTTTGTTTCTTGCTCTATTATAAATATGTATACTTTTCTATAAATTAGACTGCGTTATAGAGAGAGCATTGTAACTTAATATTAAATATTTTATTATGAAATGTAAAATTAAAGTGAATATACTCTGCTTAGCAAAACAAGTGTAAAAATTTAAATTTTCCGCTAATTCGGTCTACAAAGACAAAATGATGAAATGTTAATTCTCTTTAGCATTCAATAATTGATTGTCATGAAATAGATAAATAATTTACGTAAATTTATAAAATTATGATTAAAAATTAAAATTAATTTAGTAAAAAAATAAGCTTTTAAGTTATTAAAAATATGTTTTGATTACTTGATTTATTTCCTGAGTGTAAAATATTGACCACTTTAAAAATATTAAAAATATTTTCATTATATTTATGGTCGTGCTCATTTAAAAGCTTCTATACTTTAAGGCTAGTCGTAGTACGTAAACGCGACTGTTGTTCTTAGCTTTCACTTTTAAGAAATCGAACTCAAAAAATTGCCAAAAAGCAGTATAAACCGGCCAAAAACTCAAACAAATGCAAAGTTCAGCTTGAACCTCGCGAACTGTAGCTGTCCTTAAAAATATTGCACTATGCTTATATATTTTTAATAAATATATATTTTTTAAATAAGACATTACATGCCAACCCTACCAAAACATAACAATCATATACAACAAACTATGGTATCATTTCGACAGAACACGTCCATATTGGCTTCAAAGCCGGTAAAGGGTAGTTTCTTATAAAACGAAAGATATATTTCGTTATAAGAGATTGTTTCCTAACAATAGTTAGTTTATTAATAGTAAGACTCGGGTCGTGATAGAATGCGCTTGCGCTCCTTTATAGTGATGTGAGTTCAGGAACAAAGTATTTTGTAGGAAATATAACTTGAAGAAATAAATGTTTATATTAATCCTTTTAGTAGAGATTGAATGGTTAACGCAATATAATAAAAATAAATATAATAATTTTCCTGGCTAAATCGAATATTTAAAATAAAAAAGTTACAATAAATAAAATTTTCAACCTGCGCCTAGATGTAAGATCATAGTTAAGATTATAAGAATTTATATTTAAATTTATCTAATTACATGTATGTATAGTTTACAAATGTATTTTTTATATTTAATCAAACTTTTCAGTAGCAGTAGCTACTTAAAACCTAGTATCAAGACTCTCTTCTCTCCACATTTACAATATAAGACAACAAATAATGTCACAACACTGAACAACATTGATATGCATCTCACGAACTAAACAAGCCATTCACCAGGACGCGGACGACGCGGACGACGGCGGTGCGCGGTACAAGCACGACACTCCACGGTGTTGCTTTGAATTACGGTAATAAAAATATATAATAATAAACTTCACTTTCAAAATTCGATAGCATTGAAGAATATTTTTTTATCTTCTCGTCGTATCCCGTATAGCAGGATAGGCAGAGGGAATTTAGTGTATTTTTAAAATACAATACAATATACACGTAGTCCGTATCCTTTTTTATACGAATTACACTATTTTACAATTTAATATAATCATTATACTGTCAATTGTCCTAGTGTCATTCCAGAGAGAAGAAATGAAAATAATGCATTACCTCGATCGAGAAGAATCATTATGTATCAACTACTTCGAAAATTTATATACCAAGTTTAGTATATATGTATTTAAAATAATAAAAGTGTCTATAAATTTTTCGTACATTGTATTATATCGGTAGAAAAGCTGCGAGCAGAAACAAAAAGGCATAATTCTATGCCTTAAATAAAAACCTAGTATTACCATTAAATTACACTACAATGCCAAAGATGTCAAGGAATAAATAGAAAAAGAAGATTTCACTCTCATCTCAGGCCTCAGCTATCAAAAACAAAGCAAAGCTGCGGACCGACAGTGCGCCCTTTCATAGTGCTGATGCAAGCCAAGGCCTTAGAATTAGAAACCTTTGCACCACGTCTACAGGTCGCTGAGGTGACGGGACTGTCGAAATTACACAGCTGTTGAGACCAATTTAGCTTATATTTGTAGCATCTGGGTGATTTAAAATTGTTACTTATATAGGCACGATATGAGAATATTCAGGAATTATATTAATTGAGTCGCGCAGCGTTGAGTCACGCCATTAGTCTATTGTTCTTTGATTATAATTAAAATAATTATTGTTTCAAACAATTTATGAAATATTATAAATTCAAATAATTTTCATTATAAAATAATGAATACAGCTCTAATATGCTGTTCGCATGTTATTAGAAATAGTTAATTATTATACAGGTACATCGCAGTTACAATGAAGATTTAATATCATAAGAGAATGTAGATATACTTATATGGTATTAAAGTATTTATTAATTTTAACAGTATTTCTTACAAAACGTATAAATTGGACGATTGGACTCGAATCCGCGCCTGTTGGAAAGCGTCCAAGCGCTCTGACCACTAAGCCCTACGTTCTAGTCCCTTCGACTACATATTTTAAAAATACATAGTAAATTATTGTTTTGTAATACTTTCCATTCAAAACCTGTTACAGTTATAAAACCACTAATATAAGCTCCGTATGTATATTTGACCACAGAAAGACCATATAAGGTGACAGTCGATTTTCGGTGGTCAGAAATTATGTTGAAAGACGTATGTTTACTATTCGCGTGCAGTACCTACGAAGTATAATATTTCATATTTGGTTGCAATTACACAGACACTTTAATAACACTAATATTACATTGTAATTTGGAAACAATGTTCAACTTGTATAAGTAAAAATACAGGCCAATTGCGAGTCGGACACGGGCATGAAGGGTTCCGTACTTCCTTTAAAAACAGCAATTTTTTCTACACCTTTAATATATTAAACATTTAAATTATTCTATTTTTAAGAAATTTCAACTGTCTTACTATGTATTACGGTTCGATATACAGCCCGGTGGCAGGCAGACAAACGGACGGATAGAGCAATCTTAGTAATAGAGTCCCGTTTTACCCTTTGGATACGGAACTCTAAAAAAGACCAATATGGATGATATTATGGATTTTTAGATGGTTCCTATGGGAGATTTTTTTTCGTCTCGCTCTGGTGACAAGGGCAAGCAAATGAAAACGGATTTTTTTCAACAATATGTCACTTAAAAAAGATTATTTTAAATTTAAAAATGTTATATTTACTTTACCTCCTATAAATAATATAACTCTATCTACAGTTATCTCTTCAACTAGCGGGTAATTCAAATTTGAATTAATGTTTCTCTTAAAGCTTAATTGTAGTAAGTACTAACATAAAAATAATTAAATTTCTAATAAAAAGCTATTTAATGCAAAAGATATTTTTTTAACTTTTTTGCTCTAAAATGTGAATTAAAAGTCTTAGCTAACATCTGCCTGTCAACATATCGTTCTTACTTCATACTACACGCGATACATTAATCACAGTAAATTACACATTTATACATAGTACGAGAGATTACTAACAATTATGTTGTTACTTATCAATAAATATTTATCAAAATAATTATTATATATAGCTGTATCTCATAGGGTAGGGTAGAGGGAAACTAATATTAAGACACTCCGTTCCTTCGTTGAGTGGTGGAACTCAAAGCCTCGCTTCGTTAAAAAAATATTATGGTAATGACAATTTTGTTTATTTCTATAATGTTTATTTTTTTTATTATTTATAAATTAGTTTTTTGTTAAATTAGATTCAGCGCTGTTAAGTTCCCTCAATAAAATTTTAGTTACAAACAAAAAAAGACATATATTTAATTACATTTTTTGATAAAAACCCCGAAAAAAATATTGTTTGAGACGTAACTTCAAAAAAAAATTTAAAAAAAAATCTGAACCCGCACTTTTCAGATTCTGTCAAAGTGATATCCAACTAGGCCATACGCTTACATTCCCCCACCTCTTATCTATATGGTTCATACAATTTAGTCTAAGCCATAGTCAAAAAGCCTAAGAATAAAAACTCAGACATCGAGGTCACCTATTAATCATAAACAAAAACCTTTTCTTTTGAGTCATACATTTACATGTTAAGAAGACACAAAGAAACCGAGTGTCTTATTGAAATAGTGTTTTCGAGACAATGGGTAGCAATCTCTGTTCAAATATTTGAAATGTAACTACAATATTTATTATTATTAAATAAAGTCTGTGTTTTTATGTATAACTGGGTAAATAAAGCCTTTACTTGTGGTTTCGCCATCGTAGCAAAATGGAAATAACTATGAATGAATGAATGTATTTATACTCAAGTTCACACCACTCTCAATTCTGAGATCGATCTTGAGATGCCGTTTTCAATCATAGATTACATATCTATGAATAAAAACGGCATCTCAAGAATAATCTAAGACTTGAATGCGACTTATAAATACAATAAATACAGGCCTAAGCGCCCGAGGTAACTGACCATTAGTACAATGGGTTATAAGAATCGAACCCACAACCATCACGTCTACATTTATTATCTAATTCCATGTGAAGCATATCGAAACCAAATAAGGGAACAATGATCTATTCCAACGTAACACTAACTAAGAAGATCTACGAAGTAATTGCACCAAGTCCACGCTCCGCTGACCCCAAATTACGATACGATTTTCACTTTTGTTTAACATTCAGGGAAAGTCTAAGAAAACAACTTCTGGGCTTTTTATTAACAAAAATATTGTATTTGTATTGTAAATGTATGGAGATTGCTTATCTTAATACATAATTACTTTCGCTTCGTTATGGCTGTTTAAATAGTTTAAATACCGTCATTCAAAAGATACAGGTTTTTTTTGTTTATTAAATTCAAAAATTGTGTCTTTATACGCAACCGTTATGAGTTCGATTTTCCGCATTAAACATTATGTTATTTCAGCACTCTAGTAAGAAAAAGCATGGTGCTAAGCTTCACCACTCAACACACAATGTCTCGTTCCCTTTGCATAAGACGCGGGAAAAAAGTGAAGCTAATTAATTATTTTATTTATAAATTAGACAGCATCCGTCTTTTTTTTATCCATCGTTACGTATCTTTTTCTTTATCTATGTAATTGTTTATTTTATGATGATCCCTATTTATTGTAAATATCTCCACCAAAACAAGCTGATGCTTAAAAAAGCAGTCCAGATATTGCACGTTTTGACTGGCCATAAATAAAAATAATTAATTTCCTGTGTTATATATCACCAATAAAAACCCATAACCACGGCGTTTATAATCAAAGCTGTTTTTTAAATTTAAATTGATATGAAATATTTAAAATTATTAGGAAATTTGATTTGGAAACCTGACCAATCTATTGTAGATTGACGTAGTACGTGACGCGATGTAAACAGACATTGTAAACTGATACCTATACGCCCCTAATGGTGAATAAGTTAACAAATAATAAAAATAATTATAATTTTGAGCCACTCTCAGAGAGCTGTAAACGTGACAGGTTGTGGGTTCAATTCCTACTGGAGAAAATGAAATATATTTTCAATTATTCGCTCTGGTCTGGCAAAGCGCGGCGATGATTGCGACGGCACTAAAAGCCTCTAGAATTTAGAGCAAATTTAGAGACGCACGCCTAGGCCTCTACGCCATTACAGGATGACCTCATTCACACACAGAAATTATTTCTCAAAATTCCTAAAAACGGAGAAAAACGGAATTATAAACGAACGGTTTCACAGTGAAATGGTAAAATTGCAACGATTGCAAGCTTTCTTCAAAGCTTTAAATAATAGAAATGTGATATTTGGGTTCTAAGCTCAAGCTAGATACAATAACCCGAAAACCATAACAAACTAGAGTGAAACTAATCCACCGTTTGTAACCGAAAATCCGAGAGGGAAAGTGACCGATATCGTCTAGTATTGTACTCGATACTTTCTCACAATCCCACAATGGTTGGAAGTAAGGAAATTAGTACTTATGTACGTTTAGTCATATTTATATTTTTTTTCTTCACGCTGTATCCCCCACTTAGAAGAGTAGGCAGAAGGAACCAAGGAAACTAATGTTAAGACACTCCGTTCCCATTAAGACCATTAGCCATTTGCCGCCGAATTCTGAAGGTATAGCATGTGAGCGGCGAAACTCACCGCCGTTGTGTTTATAATAAGAAATATATATATTTGAGGCCGTCATGAAACAGTGTGACAGCGTCTGGCTCTAAATTGTTCATTTGCTCTGGGAAGAAAACAAGGCGCGATATGCACCACTCAACGATACTCAATACGCAATGACTCGAAAAATTCGGCGGAAAGTGGGGAATGGAGTGTTTTAACACTAGGTTCACTACCCTGTTTTATGCTGGATACAGCTTGAAGCTAATTTTTTTTTCTAAAAACTAGCTCATATTCGAAATGATTGTAAAAATCCATCTGAACAAATTTTGCAAATTGACCTTCTATCGATTCGCTTTGGAAGTAATCATTTAGTTTAATTTGGTACTATCGACGGGGGTCTATTGCTTGTAAACAAATATTGTGAAAATCGTGTTTACTTATTAACTTGTTAGCTAAGAAAGAAATATAGAAATTGCAGTTTTAAAATGCACCTATAAAAAACATATTGCATTTTAGTAATAATGGTTGTACTAAATAGCAAATTTGACATAATAATATAAAAAAATCCTTCACTCTAGTAACGAGGAAAAGCGCAGTGTTGATTTCCGCCACTCAACAGTAAATGCCGCAAGAATTTGGCTGAAAATGGGAAACGGAAGAACCTTAATGAGGTACAGAGTGTTTTAACACTGTGTTCCCTTTGCCTTTGCTAAGTACGGTATACAGTGAGAAATCAGTACCTATTACTTAGTAATTTAAGCATAAAACGTATTTTTTATTCATATTAACTTATTTTATTTTATCATTTGTAAAAACTTCTTATGCATTACTGATTCAGTACCTAATTCCAGTTATCAACCTTCGCCTTATACGGAAACATTTTATGAGATCAAAGATTCAAGGCGTATCAGATTTGGTCACGATGTTAAATTACTTTTATAAAAATGCAGCTAAAATTAAATCTCATAGTCTAAAATGTAATATCTGTGTTTTATTCTTGGAGTTAAATCAAACTTATTTAAATATATAAATTAGAATATATTATTAGTGGTCTGCGCTACGATAGCGCAGTGCATAAGCGTGCGACTTTAAACACACGGTTTCAGGTTTGATTCCCAATTGCGGAAATGAAATATTTGATATATTCATTTCCTCGCTTTGGTAAAGTGGCAAAGCGAGGCATTGAGTACGACACTCAACACACAGTGCTTCGAGAATTTGAAAAATGAAGCCAATTTTCGAGCCATTGCATGTTGAGTGGCGGAGCTTAACACCGCACTTTCTCTTCATATCAGAGCGAGGGATATAATAATTTATATCCCTGGGTTGGAATCGATCGATTTAAATATTCATTCCCAAGTAGCAAATGACAATCGAAAACACAACGCTTCCATTCATACGCCACTCCACCACAATGAACCTAAAACAAAAACTAAAACATAATTTAAATAATAAAGTGTGTAATCACTCCTTCATAGACACCCTCCACCGCCGCTCTTGACACACAATCAATGTGTCACTAAAGCAGTATCGGTCAGTTGCGCAAGCGCACCACATAACGACACTTCCTTATTAGCGATGTTAGCATTTCTTATGATGCGTGACTTTCTCTAGTCTTACCACAGTTGTATGACAAGTCCTTGGTACTATACTCTTTTTATGTAATACTGTCAACACATGGGCCTAGTTATAGAGTCATGTTTTTCTCCCTTAGTAGAGTAGACAGAACGAGCCTAGTGTTAAGATATTCATCATCATAACTATCTTGAGCTCTTAGAATGTAATATACCATGTGTCACAACTCTCTGTTATTTCTATTTGGTCACAGGGCCGAAACATCGAGTAAAAGCTGGTATATAAATATAAAGGTTTTTCCGACGTCCCTTAACAAGTGATCTATTATTTTAATTTTACTTTATTTTTTTAACTTCACACTGTATTTCGCACATAGCACGGTAGACAGAGGGATCATTTTCCGTCCTTCGCTTTCCCCCAAATTCTGGAGGCATTGCGTGTTGAGGGGAGGAATTCTACACCACATTCTACTTTTTCACTAAATTCTTTCCCAATACCTTAAATGGTAAATACATGAAAATTGACTTAAATAACAAACACGGACAAAAAAGACACACATTTCCAAATACAAAGACAAACATCGTTTAGTCATTTTGATCGCATTCGACAGTTACAAATTGAACCGATACCTGTGACGTGCAATTAGTCACCAGCTCCAACGTGTTCTTATTATAGACGTTATGGATGACTCGATTAACTTTCTAGATAAGTATCTACTTAAGTTTTCTAGCAATTTCTATCTTTTATGTAATCCTGGATTTATTAATCTTTTTAGGGTTCCGTATTTCCGAAAAAAATAATATTATTGGATCACTTTCTCGGCCGTTCGTCTATCTATATGTATCTCAAGACCCTTTTTTCACAGGGCTAGATCCTTATATAGCCCGATGTGATGAGTGGCATATCTCCATGCAAGTTTGTAGTTTTATAGCCATGTTCTATTAAAATTTCATTAAGATATCTTTAATAGATACGGAGAAAATAAACTTTAACGATAAGGGTTGATAACTCCCAAAATTGCCTAAATATTTATTTTTACTGAATCCCGCATGTAGCAGGGTATCATGTCACATTTTTTTAATATGCCAATAAATATTAATAAAGGTACAGTGAAACTCGTAATTGCGCAAGTTCACTTTAGTTCCGTTTACAAAAGAGAGACTCCTTGGACAATGTTGTTTACGCAATTTAAGAAATAGCTTAATATTGATAGAAAGATTTTTATTATTACCTACACTCTGCATCCCGCACATAGCCAGGTAGACATAGGGAACCTAGCGTTTAAACACTCGTCGTTAAAACACTATGTCGTTACCACAGCGACGAATTATTTTCATAATTCATTCCCCCGAGAGGAATTGAATCCACAACCGTCACGATAACAGTCAGACAGCTTCTAATCTATAGTATATACATAAATGTATGATTTTTGTCATAGTTGAAAGTTTTTAAGTAACTGTTCGTGTCATAAATGCCTTTTAATGCTCTTTTGTATTCCGAACGCGTGAAGGAAATGATCATCGTGACAATAGCGACGGTGTTTTATTAAAGTTTATTGTCGAACTTTATTTTGAATAGCTTTAAGAAAAGCTTAAGGTAGTATTTTTTTTATTAAAATTGATTATAGATTTTTTTTTATTAATTCGATATATCCCGCTTATAACAAACAGGATAGCAGGAGGCAGAGGGAATTTAGAATTAGTCTTAATTCTGTATTCCCAACACAACCCAATTTCCGAGATATTGTGTGTTGAGTAATTAAACGCCGCGTTTAGTGTTGTTACCAGAACAAAAAAATATTTCATTTCCCCAAACAGGTATCGAACATACAACCATCAACCTATTATTTCACTTAAATAGATATAGAGATATAAGTAAAAGGATAATTATAGTGATGTTGCAGTACGATAGCGACACCACCAGCGAGGTTAAACAGACCACGAGACGAATAATTGTCTAATGCGAAGGTTTACTTCTCTTCTAGGTTATCGGTATAATGGTAATGTGTGACATGATTTTTACACTATTATTATTTTAATCTAGTTTTTAGTTGCGGCTTCGCCCGCAAAATTTTTAGTTATTGTCAAATGGCAACCAGTGTATGACATAGGACACATTTTAAGAGCTGTGTATGACACATGACACATAGCAAGTGCCCAAAACTGTTCTGAACGTAGAATGTAGATACAGTAGCCGCGTTTTGTCTACCATAACGGAGAATTGAAAATGATGTCTCAAAATATGGTTTTCTTAAAATAATGTCTTTTTTTGATATTTCTCTTTCAAAGTTATTTTTATACCGTAATGATAATATATAGGTAGGCACCTATATATGTATTTTTAATTGGATCGATTTAGCGTATCCGTATAGGTATTTTAATAGGTAATATTGATGGATTACTTTATAGATTATTTACCTAATATAGTACTCTATTCGTTTCATATGCCTAGTTTAAATATACTTTGAAACATTATGAACTATTTAAAGTAAAAAAATATCTTCACGTTGTATACCGCTCATAGCAGGATAGGCAGACGGAACCTAATGTTAGGATACTCTGTTCCCATTAAGACACCTGATGTTCTCCACTTTTCGGTGGCGGATCTCAACGACGCGCTGTGCCTAAAACGAAATGAACTTGAATATCTTAATTTATTTTTAAACAAAACAAAGTAATTAAAACATTTTGACAAAAATGGTTAAAATATAGTATTGTTTTAACAAAGAACACGTGTACGTTGATATATAAGTATGTAGCATCTCGTCGAGATGATAGAAAGCGTAAAGCCCGCTGGACCGCGTCGACGCGTGCCGGAGTGGTGTTCCAGTGCCTAGTGATAAGTTATGTGAGTCTGTCTCAGACCGGCTACCACTGGAACTACTGCTATTGTTACTTTTAAAACGCTTCACGCTGTATAGCAGGGAAGGCAAAGGGAACCTAATCTAATGTTAAGGCACTCCATTTCCATACTGCTTAATTTTAGACATACTGTTTATTCAGTGGCGAACGAGCGAGTCCACACTCCAGAGTTTGGCGGAAAGTGAGGAACGGAAGTGTCTTAACACAAAGTTATAGTGGTATATACATAGTATGAAGCTTTGTTTGGTTACAGGAACGAGGAAACGAAAATAATTCATTCCCTCAAATAGAAATCGAACCCATAACCGTTGCTTTGTCAGATGCTGTGCGCTACAATGACATATAATATTTACCTGTAATTTACTCTCTCCAAGTTTAAGCGCAATCTGTAACAAGGAAAAATATAGTTTTATCATTCATTGCACTAACGAGGGTTTATATTGGTTAAATATTATTATTATATTGTGTCCTTGAAATAACTTTAACCCTTCCTAAAAAACGAGCCTTGGCAAATCACGAAGTTAGTTATTAACATCCAATACGTACAATAGTCTAATTCAATAATTTAAAAAAAATCATTTATTAAGGAATATGTAGATTGTAAACTAATAATATCATCCCCACAAAATATCTTTATAGTCTTAAACGAAACAAATATAATTTTACCATTAATCGAAATTTAAAAACTATTTCTATTATAAATATAACAAAGTATTCACTTTGTATGAAAAATTGAAGTAACGAATATAGATAATAATCGATTATTCTGTTCGCAGCAATGTTAATAAAACACTTGTTCCCTATTATTAAAATGGAGTGACCAGTGACTCTGACCCGGGGTCTCATCGCCTTGCCGTATATCGCGGGTTCATTCCAATATTGTCGATATCAGCGAATGGAATTAGTGCTTGTAAAACCATACGCTATGAACAGATTATTTATTAAAAATAATGACACTGTGACATGGGACGTCACTAAAGGGTAACGACCTGACCTAGGGATGTCTATTATTTTTACTATAGGTATTGGAATGATAGCTTATAATCTGTCTTAGGGAATATAAAAAACGTACATATATATAATATAATAATAACAAAAGATGTACAAGATATTTTTTGTTTGGTTTTGATCTACGTTCGTTTTTTGTTTGATTGTTTGATAATTGATATTGACACTAAACTGTCTCTATCAACCTTCCAAAAAGTAATCTATCTCTATATTTCACTTACAATATTTAACAATTAATATTTTATAAAAAAGCCTCTTTCTAGTCTTAAAAAAATATAAAAAAAAAACAATTAAATAAACTGTTCAAATATCAGATTACTTAACAAAGATAAAGTACAATTGAATAATTCAAGGTAACAATGTACATAAGAAATAAAAATATAATTAACTTTTACTTTCTCGCGTTCGAAGCGTGAAAAGTAATTCACAAAAATTATAATTTGTACGTTACATGTCGTACATTAATAATTCCACTGAGTTTGTGTATAATTAATGTTAATTTTAGAAATTCATTTGGTTAAGTTTTATTTTTATACAAGCGATAATTCAAAGATACTTCGTATCATCTCATTTTTCGTCGAATTTTTTAGCTTCTATTTCTAAATTAGCACCACTCAACGCTTGTTTATCAAAACTTTGAAATAAACATATTTTAAATTTAATCATTCCCCGGAAAGGAAATCGAACCTGTAACCTTCGCGGATAAATTCAAAATCTGTCCCACTGCATCCCGACAGCTAATAATTCGGATAACATATAACACACACATTCACAGAAGTTAGATTATAATATATTTAAATTAATTACTAATTAATATTTTATCAACCCTAGGTCAAAGGCTTCCAAGGACATTGAACTTTTTTACGTAAATAGTCATATTGATGTTTGTGTCCGCGTTATTAATTATAATTGCTATCGCTGTCTACAGTTTTATTATATTTTTACATTTTAAACTGAAACATTGTGTTAAAATGTATAATAAAAAATATTTGATTTCAATGAAAATGATGTTTTCTCTCTCTTACAACTCTCGTAATACGATAAATATCTTGAAACATAGCTGAGAAGCGGGGACGGAGTGTCTTAACTGTAGGTTCCTTCTGTCCTATCCTGCGGGATACAGCGTGAAACAAAAAAAACACGTTAAAGACTTTATTATCGAAAAAGCCTTTATAATTCTTACTTCAATTTTATCTACTGGGCATCAACAAATAAAACGTAATAACATATGAAAAATGGGTGAATAAAAAAAAGAGAACGGAGAAAATAAAAATTCCCCAGTAGCATTTCAAACTGTTTTCAATGCTGTAAT
>JAEBDU010012889.1:0-27936 GCA_016802625.1 Heliconius numata
AGACGCCATCTTCATTCGCCCTCCAAAGCCGATTTTGTATTTAAAATTTTGTATTGCAAACAAATGCAAATTAGTGTGGACCAATTTCTTTGGGTAGGAGTATTCAATTAAAGGATTTTGGAAATCGTAATTGAAAATTGCTAGTCGAAAACGTCGTTAAAAGACAACTGCTCGTAGTAGTTAATTCCAATAAAAACATAAATTGTAAGATTTGTTTATATAAAAAAAATCGTGGAACAAATGAATAAACTATACAAATAATATCTAGCCATAATGGATTCAGTTGAACGATATTTCATTACCTATATTGTTATTTTCTTTTTAAGTTGACAATATATTCCACATATAGAAGGGTAAGCGGGGGAACCTAGTGTTAAGACACTCCGTTCCCCACTTTCCGCCGAATTCTGGAGGCACATTTACAGTCAGATCCCTTACCCATTATGGACTCAATACATACTTTGATATATTATTTATTCTATGCATTTCAGTTCTTTGTTTACGGCAATTTTATTCTTGAACCTCTTATTGAAGTAGCGATTTTCTACCAAGGATTGTTGAAAGAGCTCGGTAATGATCATTTTAAATTGCCATTAGAGTGGGTATGTTTCCTGCTTCCTCTTTTGACAAAGACAAGTATGAGGTAAAAGTAAAATCATCTTTTTTTATATAATTAGACTGTAGTTGAAATGACAGTCGCATACGTCCTATACAAAAATATATTTTGTACTAAAATATTTATTACTTTAACCCGACGTAATCCATCTAGAATTTCCTTTATAGAAATAAAAAAAAACTACTCTCTAAGCAATATCAATGCTTTCACAAGTGTATTTTATATATCTCAGTGATTTATTACATTAATTCTTGATTTTCAAAACAACGCAACTAGTTTCGTTATTAATTCAAAACTTTCGACTGCCGACCATAAATTTGTCACGTCGCAATAAACATGTCATGGATGTCAAATGTGAAAGTAGTTATCGGAGCATTTGTCGATACCACAGAATAAAAATAAAAAATACTTTTTTTTGGCTGAATAAAGTTATACGTATGGCTTTTCTTAAAATGTATAATATATAGATATCAAACCTGCAACAGTGAACTCTAATAATTATATAAAAGTGTGTTAAAGATGCACAGTCAGTCGGTCTGCCGACGTCGTTCATTTCTTTTCTTACCAGGTTACTTCCTCTGGTAATAACGTCTAAGACACCGCGTTGAGTTCCGCTACTCAACTCGGCAATGTCAATGTCTATATTTGATACAGCGTGAAGCTAAAAAAATAGAGATATATCATAAATTCGATATTTCTACTAAGTAATATCCAAAAAATAAGCACAATTTCTATGTGAAATTGTAGCTTTTCCGAATTTGCATAACAGGTAAATGTGTTTCAGTCCTCCAGAGTGTAGAGACAATATTTTTTTCTTCATCCCACTATTTTGCCTAATAAAGTATTCATATTACAGGCGCTTTGAGTAGAGCAAGTAAAAGAGGCAATTCTGTAGAAAATGGCCACAAACTAAATTATATTGCTTTCAGAATATCAAAATTCTAAGTTATATTTTCCTAGCCTATAGTAAAAATAGGTGTTATGTTACTATCATTTTATATATTTAGGCAATTTTTATTTTACTTCAACTAATGTTATACGTGTAATGTTATACATAGGAAAATGGAGAAAGCATAGTGATGTAACTTTCTATATTCTTCTTTTTTATAAGCCTCATGTAGCATATAAAAAATAAGTATATATATGTTTGGGTAGATTATAAAAATGTTTCCAAAGTTACTGTAAAATGTAGATTTTCGATTGAGATTTTGGCCTACCCAAGAGACGCGTGTTCATCTACTACTGCTTTTCAAATAAATATACATTTATGTATAGACTTTTGGATTTCAAAGAAACTCATTTTGCAATGTTCCCGTAGCTTTATTGACCTGGTATTAATAATTTAAAATGGAAAATCCCATTTTTCCCCGTTCCCGTAAAATTCCTGTTTGAGGATTTTGGTATATCCTCACTGAGTGCTCCCCTATGCTTCCCTAAACTACGTTTTTGCTAAGTCCTAACGTTCTAAGTTCTGTAGTTTCATCTACCCTAACCCACAATGTTTGATACTCAAGAACTATAAGAAGGGTATCTTTATTATCGAACATTTTTCATTTTTCTTATATAAACATTTTTCTCCATTAGAATTTGAGCCTTTACCATGACCATTCTGTCATACATACATAGTTATGAAATTTGACACGAAGTGTGAGCATATAATACAAATAAAATCCAAAATATGAACAAATACAGGTATTTTATAGAAATAAATATAATAAAATAATACAAACTTATATAAAAGTATTATAAGGTAATATTTTAAATTCCCTTCATACATATAAAGTGAGTGCATGTGAAGGCAAATTTAAGTTTGTCAACTTTTATAAGTACTTCCCGTTGACCTACAACCCTTACCTTACCTGCAAATTGGGCCTTCATTGGGCTACTAGCGCTTAATCTTTCTTATTTTACAATATTTATGTAGGTATAGCAGTATCTATGTGGTTAGATTACATTTACTCATTTACTTACTTAAAATAAAACATTAAATGTACAAGCATTTACAAGAAAAAGTAATAGTTCATTTGTTACAACAGTACCTAACTCGGGGTCGGGACGTTTTTAAAGTGGGTGATGTGAAAGAAATGGTCCGGATAAACATAAATAAAGGTCTCCGTCGTTTAACGGGAGTAACCTTCTTCAGTCCGGTACAAGGTTAGTCTGATGTTAATATACTTATGTTGTACAAGTATCTATATCTATATAATACTAGCGACCCGCTCGCGTCTTCGCCTGGTTCAACAACACAATTATTTATTTACTAAACTGGATTATTTACGTGTTCATTTTAAATACGACATCTGTACACGGATGCCGTCGTGGCTCAGGGGTGTGACTGTAATGTGACGGTTGTTGGTTCGATCCCCACTCGGGGGATTATTTATTAATATATTCATTTCTTCGACACGGCACCAAGACAAAAGTTCTGCCATTCAATACGCAATGCCTCCAAAAATTCGGCGGATAGTAACTTAGCACTAGGTTCCCTGTATCCCCGTATCCCCCTATAGCAGGGTCCTATCCTGCTATATGCGGGATACAGCGTGAAGCTCTATACATAGTCCGTAGATCTATACATTGGTTTTGAACTAAAGTTCCAGCCAATTCAATAAAACATCTAATTTTACAATTTACAAAAAAAATATATAAATATATCTTTTTTAATTATGAAACCATTGAAATAAAACAAATAAAAATGCAAATAGTAGTATAGTTTTTATTTCAGGCTAGAAAAAAGAAACAACTAAAAATATTATTGTTGCACTATTAAAACATTAGAATCAATGGATTTTAAGTTTAAAAGTTTATGAAGATAAAGCAGCTTTAAAGCGGGATAGTTCAAAGTCCCGCGAGCTTAAAACGTCTTACCAGATAGGATTCTGGCAATTCGCCAACAATCTTCGAAAGCTTCAAGTGCAATGTAGGTACCACTACAGTGTGGAGTCGAACAACTTTACGTACACTCGTGTTATTGTTAAGAATAATGTTTTATTTGTTATATATTTTTATAGCAGTTTCACGTTTTTTCCCGCTTATCAGAGAAGGCAGAGGGAATATTATTTAAAGTGTAGTTACACTTTAGAAACAAAAATATTTTTAAGATTCCTCCAATTTTCCGTGGACTTATGGTTTCCTTGGACGCGGTTTTAAATTCCACTACGTACAATTTTTCATATATTCTACATTTGTATACAAAAATATAAGGTACTACCTAGTATTTAAGGAGGAGGAAAAAAGTTAATTTCCCCCATTTTACATCTTGCCTAACATTCCAGATACTGTGTGTTGTGTGACGGAACTCAACGCGCTTTGGAAATTAATACAATCATTCCCCCGAGTGGAACTAGAACTCGCAACCATCGAGTTTTCATTGCAACGCTGTCCTACTGGACCACGGTGGTGAACGGACAACGGCTATAATATTACAGCTTATAATAAATATAATCTTCACAGTAGAATAGAACCCCTTTCGTTTCGTCTAATACCTCCGATGATAAATCGTAAGCTGGTGTTAATAAATGGAGACCGTCCTCGCCTCCGGCGCTCTCGGCAGTTTTTGCACCCCATATAAATTCCACTTGGCTAATATTAGCCTTATCAGTTTTATTGTTTGAAATTATAATAATCTTGGCGCAGTAATATTTTTTCAGCTACACGCTGTACCCCGCACAAATAAATGTAGGCAGAGGGAACCTAGAAACCTAGTGTTAAAGCACTCCGTTCCCTCCTTTCCATCGAATTCTAGAGGCATTGCGTATTGAGTGACGGAATTGAACACCGCGCTTTACCTCGTTACCAGAGCGAGGAAATGAAAGTATTACTCGACGACTCACCTCAAAGTCTACCTTACAGGGTCAAACTTCCTGAAAAAGAACAACATAATTAAAAATTCAATCCACTCTTCATCTTAAAGTACACTGATGCGTACGTAATATATGTACACTATAACAATCAACACAATAGCAAGGGTGCAGGTAATCTAACTATATATAACACATTACTCACGTCGTCGGTCTGTACTGTATATGAGATAATAATGCGGTTCAGGTATCACCTGGCTAGAACTAAGCTATTAACATATTCATTAATATTCACATGTATTTAACACTCCTTAGTTTATGTCACAAGTGTTTAACATCTTATAACAGAACTATCCTTTATTGTATACACAGCTAGTCATGCTCGTATTCAGTAGATTGCAGTCCATCGAGGTTCAGTGTAATAAACAGCCTCTGAATGATAACACGAAGGTTTTGGATTCGATCCCCACTCTGGCGAATGAATGAAGATGGTCAAATCATTACAGACTAATAATATTTGGAGATGAAACGTAATTTTCCAGCGTGGACAGCATTTCTTTGTAAGCGCAATAGTAATAGGTTCGATCTGCACTTGGAATAATAAATTATTTCTATTCGCCGGCTCTGTCAAGACAAAAAACAATACTAACCTATAAGATAACGGGCGGGATCTAGGTTCCAGAGACGAGAGGCAAATGGATGTATGTAAAGTAAGTAAAAGCTAAAGTAAGTATTTATTTTATCTAGATATCTACAGTCTCCACCCATAGTAACTTATTTCATATATAGAATATTTTTTTAAATATTCAATATACGCGTAAAAAAATGTACCTAGTAATTGTAGACCCCACCCATGACAGCGTTACCTTAATGAACGCGTGTGCTTAAGGTTAAGTTCCGCCACTTAACAAGCATTCAATGACTTTGGGCGGAAAACGAAGGGCGGAGTGTTTTCTTTAAAAAACATCATAAAACTATATTTTTTTTATATTATATTCCCCATATTTGTTCCAACAAACATTATATTACGTAAATAATTAAGCTCTAAGAGATAAGTCATTCGAGCGTGACTGTAATTTCATTGACAAGTTTTAACGAGTACAATTTCATTACAACTTGGTATAGATGATGTCTTCTCGTCACAATCAAATTGTTCTCTTAATGTACTTGGATATTTGTTAACTGAAACAAAATAGACGGTTTTATTTTAATATGTTATATTCAATTAAATTTGTAATTTGGCTTGCGGCGTTGAGTTGCGCCACTCAATTAATGTCCCGAATTAGGGTAGAAAGCAAAAACAACAAAATACTAGACTAAAGAAAGAGGTTCTCTATTTATATTATATATTAATTTAAGCTTGTTGGTCGATTTCTCTGTAATTATGACTTAAATGAAAAGAGACTTTTAAGTATACATTTATTAGATTCATATTATAATGACACTATGCTCGATTGATTATTATCTATAGAAATAGCTATAGGCAGGAATAATTAGCTAGCCATAGTTAACTATGAATAGAATTATGTGACACACATATAACATAGTACTGATTCCCCCATTGATATCTCAACAAAGATATAAGTCTGGGATTTATCGCATTTTTGTAGATCCCGCATACCCGCCATAATGCCCTTTTGTATACTCGGTCCATACAATCTAGATGAGAAACCTATTCTTCTTGCAAAACTGCGAAACAAAGCGGGTCTTTCTAAAACGGGATCGTTAGAAAATTGTAAATATTTTTATTATAATTTAAAAAAAAATCAGCTACCCTGCTGTGTGCGGGTTACAGCGTGAAGCTGAATATTCCTACATAATATATGTATTAAATTAATGAATTTTAAAAATCAATTAATTGGATTCGCGTTAAATAATTAAAATGCTTAACTATTGAAACGTGGGTGCAATAAAAATCTAATGAAAAATAAATTACTCTGAATAAAATTTTGTGTAATTACTGCTGTTAACGAGTTAGGTATTTCAATTATAGGACGGAATCGGTTTCTGGTTAGAAGGAGTTCGCGGGTTCGATTCCAAGTTAATTCAGATATTTGAGAAACTGACTGACCACTTTTAGCTATACCCTAACTTTACGTAAATAATTGATAGGATTTCAATTATTTATAAATTAGTTGTACACATGTAACAGAGTAGGCAGAAGGAACCTAGTGCTAAAACATTAGAAATTTAATCAAAACTTGCAAATTTACAGAGTGTTATATCGTTATTTAATTGCCTCGAGATCGACTCAAGTTTATTAATCTTCCTTACCCAAGTTTGCCTCTTGAGGGAAGGAAATTTTTAAAATATTACTTCCGAGTCCCGCTACAATTTGCTCTGAGGTATCAACATAAGGAATGTTGACATATAATTTTAATATATTACGTTGGGAGACCACGCCTTCACTCCTTCTATGAAAGTGGATTTAAAAGACTAAATTATTAACAATATTTCCTTTTATCTAAACGCTTATTTGCTGTCTTAGCCCAGTCGAGTGTATGTATATTATAAAAAAAAGTTTAGAACGGAGAAAGTTTTCTGCTTACCAAAAAAAAAGAAAAAATAGTAGAAGATAAACCATTCTCCATAGATAAATTTAACAGAGATGAAGTGTTATATCACTCATTTTTTTTGTAATATGTTAAAGTTTATCAACTAAAATTATATAGTAGAATTATAAGAGACTCATATTGTAACGAAAAATGACTTCCATTTCCTAACAATGAAAGGCGATATAAGTTAATAGTAGGGTCAGACAGTCTATTTAAGCAAGGGCAACGACTATATGAATCCTGTTAATGTCGCAAGAAAATTTTCTATAGAAACCATCAAACGAGGTCTAGAAATATATAGGTGCATAGATGAATGTAAAATTTCATAGAAAATTACGATTGAGGCCGTCGTAACGCAAGGGAACAAGGGTGCGACTGTAACCGCGACGTTCGTGGGTTTGATTTCAACTCGGGTGAATAAAATCTTTAATGTTTTCATTTCTTTATTTTGGTGACGGTTCAAAATACGGCTTTGAATTCCACCAATCAACATGCAATTCGGCGGAAAGATGGAAACGGAAATGTCTTAATGGGAACGGAGTGTCTTAACAATAGGTCCCCAGTTTCCCTTTGTCTACCCTGCTGTGTGCGGGGTACGGTGGAAATTAAAAAAAAATATCCCAGCTTTAACTATACGAGATTAATGTTTTTCGAATATAGTATGTATGTATTTTTTTGTTATCTTTATGTTTCGTCCCGAACATGGCAGTGTAGGCAAAGGGATGGGGGGCTCAGTGCTAAGACACTCCGTTCCTATTAAGACACTTCAGTGCACAATTTCCGCCGAATGCTGATGGCATTGCGTTTATATAAGTAAAGAATTAAATTATACTCTCAATAAATAAAATAAAAGATCAATTCAAGTTTTATGGAAAAACAACGAATAAGCCGCGGTATAAAAGTTTCGAAACTCGAGCTCGATTTCAGTCGCACCATGAATAAAAATAACTTATTAATATTCAGTAATCGAAGCCGCAAATCCTTTTAAAAGTATTTAAAGCCACGGGCATTGTTGTGTGTCTATTTTTATATATATTTTTATTTTAAGTTTTTATTGTCCTTTATCGTTGTGGGTTCAATTCCCATTCGGGCAATCAATTATTTTCATTTCGTCGTTCTGATAACAAGACAAAGTACAGCTTTGAGTTCCACCACTCAACATGGAATACCTCGGGAATTCGGTGGAAAGTGAGGAACGGAAGCGTCTTAATGAGAACGAAATGTCTGAGTTCCTAGGTTCCCTCTGCCTACCCTGCTATATTCGCAATACATGGAGAAGCTAAAAAAAATTTAAAAGTGTCCTTCAAGGCACAGATATATACGTATAACTATTTTAGTTTCCCCTTGTGTAAATTTACAAACTCGTACCATACAAATTATTGAAAATCCGTTACAATAATTATATTGAACATTTCCGTTTCCGGTTCACAGTAATAAATGCAAATCGTATAATTAGTTAATCAATCTAGTATTGGATAATTATATGGTGGCTTATTATATTAACGAATATAATAATATAATATAATAATTCATATAATATTTAATGCTTTTATCCATGGCTTAGCCTGCGTAGTCAACCAGTCAAATATAACAAGAGCTTATAATACAGGACACATTCTAAATAAACGAGGTATTTTATTTACAATATTTTTTTCCGCAAGAACAAATCGAACTAGTAGTTCCTGAGATAAACACCCATAGTCTTTTTCTCAAACAAAACGAAAGGAACCATATTATTAAAACATAAAAATTAATTTGGCATTTTTAACACAGTTTTCTACAGGACAATACTTTTGCTTATTAAATTTAATTGATCAATTCTATAACAAAGGAAAAAACAATGCACATTGTTCCATAATTCTTTAAAAGCTTCGAGTTTTAACAACCAAATTAATTGACCTCCCGGAAATTACGATTTACCCCGTGGTTTTTGGCAGGGTTGAAGATAAGGGGGTCGCGGCCGCTGGTGGGGTGTAACGGCCGCGAGGAAACAATGGTAGGATATTTGTTGAAAGTTTTAATTGTATGAGTATCTGCAATAGAGATGAAACTTGCTGTGCGTATATTTTGGAGATAATTTGAAATTACAGTTTGTGTGACACGCATCGATCTATAATTTAAATTTGTTAAGCATGTAGTTATTATTATATGCATATATTTCTATTTATTAGATATTTATTACTTATGTATACTAAATATAGTAATAAGTATGTAATAAATAAAATATGTAAACTACAAATTTCCCCACCCAAGTGGCATCACTAATGCATCAATAACGCTAATACACTCGAATCGACGTTGATAGATCTTTTTAAGATCGAAAAATATTCCGTGTTCCCTAATGGAAGCGGTTCATGCATCAAATATGCGTTTTACTTTTGCTTCTCTTGTTTTCTTTGAAACGACGTGATGGCAGTGTTGTGTCAAGGGGTATTAAAGAAATAAACACTTTGTATAAATATTGGGTATATTTGATAATTTACTTTTTTAGTTTCTGTATTCCTGGGAACCTATTATTCAGACAATTCCGTTTCGATTAAGATACTTCCGTCACCCAGTACGCTAAACTAAGATTTGTTTTGTTTCTAAAATATGCTAATTAAATGAAAATATCTCGTTTTATTAATTAGGATAAGTGATTGGAACTTCACGAATATAATTTTTCCACATACATTTATATGTAAGCAACGGAAGATGAATGTAACGTAAAAATATGATTCAGCTTTAGGCAACAGAGACTAATGACAGATAAACGAATTACATTAATAAGAAAGATGATCAAGTCTAAGCGAGCCGTCACATGGACCTCGTCATGACTAAACGTCTAAAGGGGGGTAGATTTTGTGGATATGAGACATTTTTTATTTTCATTCAATTTTTTTTGCAGTAAAGCGCATGGCGCGTATAATAAAATTGAAGGATGTGCTATGTCTATCTATACCGTGAAAATTATCATACTTTTTCTTCATAAGGCCAGTCTTCGCAATGGCACAAATATGAGACTCTAACGACTGGTTGTGATTTCAGTCACTCGAGGAAATGAAATATCATAAATAATGATAAAGTTCTAACATTATGAAAACTAAAAGAAAATTCGAATCTTGTCCGTCCGAATCTGAATTTTGCTAGTAATTTAAAAAAAATAACATTTAATATTTATTATAAAAGTATAAGAAAACGGAACAGTATTTCTTTTACTTGTTTCACCTTGAAAAAGGTTTGGGCTTAAGAAAAAATACTTATTAAATTCGTATTTTGTGTAAATATTTCATATTGGTTCGATCAAAAACCTTGGCGTTCACATAAAATATACGGAAAAACCGAAATAGCCTATAAATGTTTAAGAAAATGCTTTGAGGTAAAGAGAAATTACATTGAATGGTATCGGAATAAACATCTTATTTTCTTTTACGAAGACGTGAAGTATCGAAAGAGGCTTAATGAATAAGGCGAATATCTTTACATCTAGTCAGTAGTCATATAGCAGGACGAAAATCATAACATATTATAGTTGCTTTTCAGCTTGAAAGAAAAAGAAAAATTTAAGGAATGGGGATAGATAATAAGGCTTTTAATATTTAATTAAATAAAACGACCACTATGAACGCGAAAGGTTGTCGGTTCGATTTCCACTTGAGGAAATGAAATATTTAATATCTCTAATTCCTCGCTCTGGTAACGACGCAAACCGCGGCGTTGACTTCCGCAACTCAACACGCATTGCCTTAACTTAACACACCCATTGCCTTAACACAACTCAAAACAGTGTCTTAATGGGAACGGAGAGTATTAAAACTTGGTTCCCAGGAGGAATCACTGTAATTAGTACCGTTAAGACACTTCGTTCACCATTTTTCGCCGAATTTGAACGCATTCTGGGTTAAGTGACAGAAATGAAAATAGTAAATATCTCATAACATCAAGTGGGAATCGAACCTTTCTTAACGTGAAAAAAATACAACATGTATGCTCATATACATAAATAAAGGACATAAAACTACATACAAACACATAATAAGGAAACAGCAAACTGCATATTTCCTCAGCCATCATCATTACTGGAACTGCCTCGCTTAGCGAACTAGCGCTTGAACGTAAACAGTCTAATCGCGCCGTTACAGCTTGTAGCGCGCAATTAAATGGAATGAAGTGATAGTTATATATTTTAAACTGGTGATAAATAAAAAAAAATACATATTTATTAGAGAATTGAAGCTATCGTGATGCAGTGTTCGATTGTAATCGCGATGGTCATGGGTTCGGGTTTTATTAGGATAATTATTTCCATTTCCTTCTGTTAAGACGAAGAAGCTGAATGAGTACCAGCATTCAATACGAGATGTTTCAAATTCTGGGCGAGGCGGTCGAGAGTGGAGTTTACTCTGCTATGTAGAATAAAGCACAAAGCAGAAAAAAAAATACATAGAACAATATAGAACTGAAGTTTTAGATTTGAATCCAGTTTAGGGCAAACATTATTAATTTTTATTAAAACTATAAATTACCTTATAGTAATAAGACTAAATTAAAATTTCCACCCATATAAACTATGTCTATCTACTTTTATATGTATGTTAAATTGTAGATTCAAAATTCCTCAATGAATGGAGCGGTGAGTGGACAATGGAGGCATATTTGAAGCGATTGTCCTTTCATTTAGTTAAAATTCCGCAAATGCAATCTAGAGAATACTTTAAATAAAATATACGGACTGTTTAATCGTTTAATTTATAAATATAGCTTACTTTAATGATATTGGGTATATCGTACATACATTGTTTGGTTATTGGTTCGACTCCCACTCGAGAGAACTGAAATATGTCAAAATATTTTCATTTTCCCCGTTCTGGTGGTCAATGTTAAGTATGTGTGAACAAGCAATATCTTGAAAGTAAGGCGGATATTTCTCCATAGATGATAATAAATCGGTTAATAAATTTTTTGTCTATGCTCTGGTAGACAAATGCTTTATTGATTCTGCCTCTCAGTGCACAATGTGCTTAAAACTTGGGCGAAAAATGAACAAAGGAGTTTTTTAACACTAAGCTCCCCCAACCCTGCGGGAAAAAGCATGAAGCTGCGTGTAAAAGAAACTCAAAGTCAGTCTCACGTCTCTATGCCTTTTAATAAACAAAATTCAAACTTTTACAAATTAAAAGCAAATAAATTTTATGGGAACGACATCAAAATTAATTTCGTAACATTTCCCGTCAAAGCTTTTAAAAGTTTCATCATTTACGGTATAATTTAAGTGGCGGCGAGAGCTAATGAAGTGTACCATACGTGTGCATAACGTATGGACGGAGTAAACACTCATTACCTTGCTTGACGTGGTAATGACGTTGGTAGGCTCGCTTCAGGTTAACTGTAGACCTATATATATTTAATTCATTTTTATTATTAGGTGTTTCATGCCATAGTGGGACATAAGCATGCAACAACAACTATAACCGCGACAGAATATGGGTTCGATTCCCAATTGAGAAAATGTAATATTTCTGATAACCAGGCGCGGCGTTGAGTTCCGCCACTCAACACGTAATTCCTCCACTTATGTAAGTGTATTAAAATATCCTTTAAACAGCAAAGTCCAAAAGAAAGTGCGATAGTGAGAAAATGCCCTTATCTTGTTATCATTGACGTCTCAATTTACTTCAATAAAGTTAATATAAGTTAAGTTGTTATAAAGATATATCGAGAGAAAGAATCAAACTGACTACGAACGATAGCATACGATGGCAATGAACTACGTAAAAAGAAACATGACGATTGTGGGTTCGATTACCACTCCAGGCAACGAGTTATTTTCATTTCCTTGCCCTCGTTACAAAACTAAAGGCGGCAATAAGTTCTACTACAAAAACATTCTACCTCAAAAATCAGGCGAAAACATTAAAAATAAAATTCAAAGCAAGCAGAAACTAATAATTTTGTTGTATTATAGTCGTCCTTCGTCTTCACATAGCTCCTGCGAAACAAATTAAGTAAATATATTGAAATCAAATATATTTTTTCCCCTAATTCCAGGGGTAAGAAAAATTTGTCCAAAATGAATAATTTATGTAACTAACTCTGTCTGAATGTTATTGTTATTCTCGAGTTTGGGTAAACTCCACTTCATAAATTTGAAACAAAATTATGAATATATGTTAAATAAATATCTTTGGAAAGTGCCTCGCTTTGTAGGCGATTGCTGCAGGTTCGATTCCTACTCGGTGGAAATGTTTCGTAGAGTCACGGCTAGTCTCATCAGGATGACAATAACGGCCGTTGCAAAGCGTCTATGATATTGTGCGCTTTCGTAGCGATGTAACGACAAAACTTAGGCCCGGAGTTATATCGTTAATCACCATCTCGATCCCAAAAGTTCTTCCATTGTCGCGCCGCGCGGTTTCACTCATTATCGCTGTAAGTCTTTTGTTTACGCGCAAACTATTTAAATTGGGTACAAGAATACATTATAATCTCAGTTTTCTGTCGTGTGGAGTGTTAAATATAGTAAAAGTTTAAGTATGACAAAGCTTTACTATAGAGAATTATAATATTTCTTAATAAAAAAAATGCCACAATTGGAAGTCGAATCTATATCCATTGCGAATTTATATCTAGCCTAGTTTTCAACTGTTCATAGAGCGAATTCTATGAACAGTTGAAAACTAGGCTAGAAAATTGTTGAGATTATAAATTTGGTCTTCTCTACTTTAAATGTTGAAAGGCCCAACGATGTTTTCTTACCAGAGCGGGATAAAAGTATTTTAAAATTAAATATAAATAGAACGAATTTATATAAGAAGACGTAGCGTTATTTTAATAACCTCATAATTTCTTACACGTTTACATTCTCAACAATGACTTTATCGAAATTTTTACGTGCGTTCGCATAAAATTACACTAAACGAGTTGAAATAGCCCATTTCAGTCTTAGCTGTGGGTTGTAAAGGTGATTAAATTATTTTAAGAAGAAATTCTTAAAAGGATTTTTATGTATTTTCTTTTTTATATATTTTTTTGGTTTCGATTCCCATTTAATTATTTTTCATTATCTCTCTCTGGCAAAACAAAGCACTCCGTTAAGATCTACTAATCAACATGCAACACGGGTCTACACGCAATACGAATGGAAACTGGCGAACAGAGTATCTGGACAGACATTCTCTTTAAATTTGGAACATCTTGTGAAAAAGTTTAAAACTCAAAATTAACAGCAGCCATCTCGTAAAATAAATACAGTATAAAAGTTTTCATATACCGTAATAAATACAAAGAAATCCATTTTTTTCTGGAATAGGCTAAGTTGAAACTGAAAAACAGTTAACTTACCCCATTCTTTACTACACCCGATCTTATCCATGACGTTTGAAGTCCTATAAGCTCGATTAGACCTCAATTCTGGAAGCAATCTGTTAACTTCGACCCCAATCTTTTTACCGGGATCAAGTGCCAGAACAAGGTTTCGAATTATAATCATTCATCAATTTCAAACACAATGACCAATGATTGGTTGCTATGGCTCGAGAGTATCTTAACACACGTTCTATCGTTCTATCTATGAAGGATATGTTAAGTAAAAATTGCAGCAAAAATCCATTGCAATTCTACATAACAAGGTAAGCAGAAAACATCTATTTAATTTCGCTTCTTCCCTGATTGGAGATATTGCGTGTAGAGTGGCGGAAGTCAACCCCGCGCTCTGTCGTGACAGAGTAACAACTGCTAAATAAGAAATAAAATACGTATATGTATAAATTACAAACATTTTTCTCATGTGCACACAATCTGTGGTAATAATACACGTATGTATGTATTTTTCCCACAATTCTATCATAGCTGCGTTGGTTGGTCGACAGTGTCGACAGTGTCGTACAAAACCGATACATTCGTATCTCCCGCCACATCCTCCAGAGACCGATTTGCTTTACTCGTACTATGTACTTTCATAACTCGAATGTGTTATTTTATTTCACTCCTATAATTATCTTGGCTTTACATTTCTAGTAACTTACAAAAAAGCTGATATAACAAATAAATGAAAATCAGCTTCACGCTGTATCCCACACACAGGCAGAGAGAACCTAGTATTACGACAGTCTGTTCCCTACTTTCTGCCGAATTCTGGAAGCATTGCGTGTTGAGTGGCAGAACTTAACGCCGCGCTTTGGGATATAACTCTGACATATGTTTATGTGTTTACGTAGCGGGATTTGAACCCGCGCCTCTTTGGAAACTGTCCAGGCCATACGCCAACTAAGCCATATGTTCTCATCTAGCTACGTCGAAATTCTTATTCGCTTGTTACTACTTATTTCGCTTGCCAAATTGCAGAGACGTAAGTGGTGGAACCCATCGCTGTCTGTCTGTTATTAACCATGTTTTAGCTATTATAATATCATGTTTTAGCTATTATATTTCCTGCATTTAGATACATAACCAACCCGTAATGTACATAATCGAAGTTAGGTCAAATACACCGCTTGCGCGAGCGAGCACATGAGATAGCAATCACGCTGTGTCCAAATGAACCGTTAACTGTCGAAGCTTATATAGACTCGCTAATTAGCTGAGTCTATATCGATGTCGGTGCTGAATGCGCCTTGTAATTTGTATTCCTAGTATTTAGATGATTTAGTCTATATAAACGGATTTGGAAATTATGATTTTAATGTGCGAATGTAATACATATACTCATGTATTAGAAATTATTTTAGTAATTATTTATCGTCTCAAGAATACTGAACGCTTCTCTTTGCTCCGTTACCAGAGATAATGAAAATATTAAATATTTCGTTTCTTCGAGAGGGAATCGAACCAACAACCGTTGCGTTTACATTCTTTGCGTTGTTCTCCTATGCCACGACGACCTCACGACTTGGACGTATAAAAAAATATTTCTTTATAATGTGTGTGTATACGCACTATGTGCGCGAAGGCTATGCGGCATGATATAACGCTTCAACTAGTAATCAATGACTGGATGGATTTCGATGAAGGTAAGCTTCTATTAAATAACCTAGTGTTAAAACACTCTGTTTTCCACTTTTAGGATAAGCTTGAGACTGCGTTAGATACTCGTACCTACAAAACACAAAAAAAACCTTAAAAAGATTAATTAAATAAAGTATCCATGTTAACACCATGTCCAAAAATAACGTATATTAAATAGTACTTTTAATTTTTGTTTATATTGAAGAAATTAAAATATTATTTTCTATAATTTTGTGTTTGTTTAAATTTGAACGTATAAATTTAGTTGTAAAGACGGTTTTTTAAAATTATTTGTGCTAAATACTATATTCTGATACGATTTTGAAGTAAATTTAGACAAAGTCGTAGACAGACGCTACTAAGTAACAAAATTACAACACACATTTTTTTATGACTTCGGCAAAAATAATCTTAACAAAATATTTTTCTTCGGGCCTTCGTTCTTTTGTTTTAGACACTTAAGACAAGACAGGACGCGTGAGTGAAATTACTGATATATTAAATTATTTTTCACATTTTATCAAAGCTACCGTTTAAACATATGAAAATGTAAAGAAAACGAGCTGTAGGTTCAATTTCCGTTTCATAATAGGAAATGAATTTTATTAAGTTACTGTATTTCCATATTTTTTGTATATATTATAAAGAAATGTAAATTTAAAAAATATATATGTCGGTACATATAAGTTACTTATAGATTTCTATACTACACCAACCGATCACACCACTATGAGGCGCGTCATCAAATCTTATTCATCTATATATATAAAATCGAAAGGTCACTCACTCATCACGAAATCTCAGAAACTACATGTGCTAGGAATCTCAAATTTTGCATAGGAGTTACTTATAAGACGTCGGTATTCGCTAAGACGGGAATTTGCAATATTCTAAGGGGTTGATTTTGGGGTTGAAAGTTTGTATGAAACTTCGTTACTACAAGTGCTAGAAGTCTCAAATTTTGCATGGACGTCACTCTTATAGGACATGGAGACAGAAAATAATAATAACGTAGTTCACGCAGGCGAAGCCGCGGTCGGGCCGCTAGTTCAATTATATACCTATGAATGAAAACGATATCAATAAACGGTGTCGAGCAAAGCGCAGCGTTGAGTTCCTCCATTTAACACATAATGCTACGGAAAACTTTTTTATTTTATTATTAAAAAAATAAAAACAAACCAGAATCATCTTTATTAAAAACAACTTTTCTATATTAAGTCAGCTTTTTGACTTACATAAAGTTCGTCAAAGTCGTTCGCATAATGTTTTAGAAACATTAAACATTAAAATAACAATATTAGATTTATAATTCCGATATGCTGACGATATTCTCTTTTTGTTAGATCTAAAAATTCAATTTTCTTCCCCGGCTGTGATCAAATATCAATTTGTGACAGAGCGGAAACTTAATTCAAACGTCGGTTAGGCAAAGAAAGAACCTTTTTAATACAAACTCATTTTACTTAGTACTGTTGAAGATCTTTCGGTTGTACTTAGAAAATTCTAGCTAAGCGAGGTCCAAGGGATTATGTGGCTAATATTTGGCTAATATAGATTGACGACATTGTGCCGTAGTTGTTAAGTAACTTGGTAATATTTCATTGTTATATATTCAATCTCATCAGTATACATTATGTACTCGTATGTACACTTCAGGAGGTCCTCGTGTTTTTTACGTGGCCTTTCTCTAATTGTTAATTTAATACTGTGTTTTCGAAGGTCTATCGAAAGCTCCAACTTTTGTTATTCTTATTTTTCGTTCACCTTCGTACTGCGCGCTGCACTCCGCTCAAAAGAAGAGAAGTCAAAATAATTTATTACTTCAAACGGGTATCGAATCTACAGCCATCGTCTATACCTCTGCGCCAAAATATTAACAATATTATATACATTTCTATAAGTGTGTGCCACCTTACGTATCCAATTATTACGACAATTAATTCTGAATAACCACATTGAAGTGTTAACGATTTAATTTGAGTTTGGTTGATTTGTGGTCGGCCGCTTGCCGCAATATTTGATACGTCAATTTATTTGACATGTTTATGTTCATATGAATCACCCAAAAACTGATATTAAATTCTTAAATTAATATACAGTTGGGGGCAGGATTGTGGGGCAGCAGCATTGCGTCTGTCTGTAAGCACAATGTTAGTGGGTTCGATTATCACCCGGGTAAAAGAACTATTATTTTTTCATCGATTTAATATTTGATAACAAGACAAAGCGCGACGTTCAATTGGAACTTAATGACGTTGACACTGTTTACAATGCTATATGCGGGATACAGTGTGAAAGTATTCATTTTTGAATTAATAAAGAAATAATAATTTCAATTGTAATTAATGTGGTTTCATTAAACATATTCCAACAAATTTTCTTGTTTTTACATATATTTTACTATGTTTTTATATTTATACTCTGTGAATCAGTTGTTGTGAGGCCTGTCGCGGCGCAGTAGACAAAGTGTGACTGTAAAATCGACTGGTTGTGGGTTCGATTGTGATGTGCGGGACAAAGGATGATGCTTAAAACAAAATATCATAATAATAAATCAAACTTATCTACATCCTTATTATAAACTCGTTATTCTAAGTGACAAAATGAATTTGCAATGTAAGCATATAAAGTGTAACGACGCACATCTGCACGAACACTCCGAGATGACACATCCCCTACGGTCGACCGTAATCATTAAAGCTGGAACTGCGCCACCCCTTCGTGAGTACCAGGCGTGACGCTCGTGACACTAAACAAGTATAGTCTTGGGCCCGTTTCCTACTAGATTTACATTTAAGCACCCCATTTAATGTATTCGGGTCTCTAGATTTATGCGAATTGGCGTACGTTTGTTCCGAAATCAATTTGGGGGTTGAAATATCTTTTGTATCCTTCATTTGTAATAGGGGTTAGTTTAAGAAATACTTGTTGTAATATTAAAATTTGAAATTTTACGTCAATGTGGCTTTTTGTACATGTCTCCTCTAGAAATGCCAATTTGCATATCATAAGCTAACTTTGATAAATATTCATATTGTATATTTGTGAAAGTTTGTAATAAGTGCTTATATTGTGGAAAGCTTCGTGGCTAAACAATGGTTGTTTTAAAGATTTCATCAAAGCTTTTACTTCATTTTGTATAAAGTATAAAATTTCAGTTGTTATAATTTGCAAAGTAGTTTTAATTGTACTGCCATGTAATTTATCTAAACGTCATCTACAGAACGAATGTAATAGTATATGCTTGAAATAGGACTCTGAATAATTTTAAATGAAAACAAATGTATGCAATTTTAATAACTTACGCATATTTAAGCACATTTTTATTATTTTACAATAAAAAAGCCTTTATTTTGACAAGATTTTTTTTTGTAGAATAACTAAGTTCTGTGCTGACTTTGACTCGAATTTATACTTAAAATCGTCGCATTATTCTATAAAACGTCCTCAATTATTAAAGTTTGCCTAGTTACTAAATGATTTTTTAAAGTATATAATATAAAATATTCAAGCTATTATTTCGTAAAAAAAATTACAAGAAATAACAGTTTTCAAAATATATATTACCAACGTCAAATGTGAATAAATTCACACCAACAGTTCCTGAGATTTGCGCACTTAGCAAGACAAACTCTTAGGTAAGTATAGTTCCACAAACTCACACTGTCCACCACAAATTATAACAGCACGAGTCCTATCTGGCTGATTTGGGGCAATCATCGCTGCCATTTAGCGCGTTCCGATCTCAATCGTCCCTTGTTTCAATTACGTCGATTGCTCGCCGCTAGTGGCTTGTAGCCATCATGGAATATTGAGGTCACTAAATTAAACCTGCTGCGTAATAAATTAATGGTGATTTGGGGTGATTTTAATATTGGGGAGTGTTTATGTAGGAACAGTATTTATGTTACCATTAAAAAACTCGGTTAAGTGTGAGTTAGACTTACGCACAGAGGGTTTCGTATATTTCAGGATTGTAGGTCAACGGGAAGTACAGGTTCAGGAAAAAATGAAAACCAGAAATTGAATAATGGAACCTGATGTCCTTACCAAAATAATTAGTTACGTTACGGATATTTTCTTCCTAATATATTACATTAAAAAAAAGAACAAATCCTGCAAGCTAACATAAATCCATATTAACGTTAACAACAATTATACATCTAATATCCAATCATTGTAAGTGAGTCGTTACAGCCAGCGTTAGTGTAAGTTACGCCTAGGCACAGGTGCCCGTCGTAATATCCATAGTTAGGGGGCTTATTCTGTAAACCATTAGATGCGACATTAGCTGGAATGTTGCTTACCGGTCAGAGATATGGATATCTACTTTATACAAATAGATATTAATTATATTTTTAAATATAATTAATATCTTTATATTTTTAAAACATAAAGATTTATGTTTTAAAAATATATATCAGTTCATATTAAAATGAATATAATCAGTGTTTTTCATATTTTGAGTATTTTTATATAGCTGCATGCAGTATCCCTGTAGGCAGAGGGAACCTACCGTTTAAGACTTCCATCCTCCACTTTCCGGTGAGTTCTGAAGACATTGCGCGTTGAGTTGCGGAACTTAACGTCGCACTTTACCAGAACGAGGAAATGAAAATATTAAATATTTCACCCTCGAGTGGAAATCGAACCTACACACCTACAATACAAGAACACGCGACAACTATCTGTATAATAAGCAGTTAAAAATATAAAAACTCAATCGAATCCTATATATTTATTTCTATAATCTACAGAAGCTAGGCCGTTGTGGTGCAGTGGCATAGTGTCAGGCTATAAAGACAACGATGGAGGGTTCGATTCCCACTTGGGGAAGTGGAACCAGTAACAAGACAAGTGTACTCTCTGACTGTCCTACTCTCTGCCGTGGTAGCTCTGTACCATGCTATAGCGTGAAAGTAAAAAATAATGATCTTTCGAACTATTTACCATGGTACCATTTCATAAATGGTCGTATTTTATACAAAAAATACTTAATAGATTATAGTATATTCTGAAGATTACGCAGTAATATCTTTTCGTTTTGTGAAAATGGTCGCTCCGTGACATATTGTGTCCGATCACGGTATATATCTTGATGACACTTCAATTTCGAAGCGAAAGCTCTAGACAGCCTTCTAGAACATTCGATCATATCTTTTATTATTGTAAATAAGCATTACTTATTATACTGGAATCGAACAATAATACTCAATAAATTAATTTAATCTATTTCATAGTTTATTATGAATCGTGAACTAAAGTAAAATATTCACATTTTTAGATATATGCAGCTCTCTCGTATAGCAAACAGGCGAGCAGTGCCTTTTGTTAAGAGTTGAGACACTCTGATGTTATTCCGATTTTAATTCGATAGGTGGCGGAATTAATCACTGCGGTATGTCTTACAATTAGATTGGAAAATATATTTCTTTTAACTTCATCTATATATATAAAATCGAAAGGTCACTCACTCACTCATCACAAAATCTCAAAAATTACATGTGCTAGGAATCTGAAATTTTGCATAGGAGTCTCTTATAGGACATAGGTGCTCGCTAAGACGGGAATTTGCAATATTCGACTTCTAAGGGGTTGTTTTTGGGGTTGAAAGTTTGTATGAAACTTTGTTACTACAAATGCTAGGAGTCTCAAATTTTGCATGGACGTCACTTATAGGACGTAGGTACTTATGGAGACAGAAATTAATAATAACGTAGTTCACGCAGGTGAAGCCGCGGGTGGGCCGCTAGTGCCGTATAAAAGCACGGTAGGCAGAGGAAACCTGCGGCCATAGAGTTATAATGCTCCCTTCTCATTAAGACGCTTTCCTATTCCTCGGAAACCTCAATTCATTCTACTGAGTGGAAATCGAATTTAAAAGCAACTCGTTTAGGCCTTAGAGATATATTTAAATACTATGATACTTTGAGGCATTCTCGACTTGACATTAGTTTCAAAAATACATGTAAAAAAAATTAATAGCTCAATTATTTACAACAAACGTTTAAACATGCTATTATAAAATTGTCACCGAATTATATAAGGTTTCATAATTTCTGTCTCAATTTCCTCCACCGTGGTCCATTAAGCTGAATGATATACAAAGTTCAGTAAAACCAAGAGATTTGCATTAATATTCAAAGGCATTATTTTGAATGCGTAATAATAAAACGGTAGCTGAGCTAATCTGGTCTCGGAGTGACAGCCAATAAGACATTATGGTTATTGTTGAAGGAGCAAGCATCGATCGTTTACGCTTCGTAAAATAAGAAGGTAAAAACTGACTATCAAGATATGGTGCTGGTAATAGAAGTTTAAAATATAAAACAAATAATAATAACCCGATATGGGGCTAGTCGTGCAGAGGCACAAGCGTGGGACTGACATCGCTACGATTGTTGGTACGAATCCCATTCAGGGGAATTAAATATTTAATATTTTAATTTCTTCACTCTGAAAACGAGCGAGTGTCCTAATTGGGGATGCAGTGGCTAAATATGAGGTAAGCAAGGTTTCCTGGTTCCGTTTGTTTATGTACAGCGTAAAACTAGAAACAGATGTAGATGACTATCAAACTTGATGAGTGATTAAAGATGAAATGCCATTCTATAGATCATTATCTATAGATCTCTATCTAAAGATCTATAGATCAAAAGTAAAAGTAACCTGTCATGTATATCAAATTTAGCATCGAATCACCAATAAAAGAGATATAATACTGTTCTCTGGTTTCACGGCATACATTTGACTAATGGCTACCCGATAGCTCTGTGCGAATAAAGTTCCCGCCGGTGTCCATGTTAATAAATTGAATGTTTTAACTGTAACATATGATTGCCTGCATTGCGGTGTCAGCTAATATGCATTGAAGTACTTTTCGTGTTTAGCATTATAAAATATTGAAATTTAATATAAAAAAAATATACTTGCGTCCGCTTCAAAGATAAAAGCGTGATATGGGTAGGCAGAGGGAACATAGGAACCTATTGTTAAGACACTTCCGTTCCCAACTTTCCCCTGAATTCTAGTGACAATGCATGTTGAGTGATAGAACTCAACGCCGCTTTTTGCTTCCTTAGCATAGCGAGAAAATAATAATATGTAAATATTTCAATCTTACCAGTGGAAAATGAACCCAGAACCTGTCGAGCTGTACCTGTACGACTGTAAGTCGTACGCTTGTGGCCTGGTTCCACGATTAGCCTTAATCATATATCATAAATACTATGAGAACCCATAAAAAATTGCGAAATACGCACGAAAAGACCATGCTGACTAGTGACTATCCTCTACGACTATAAATATTATTTTGCCATTCCCAGAAGTAATCTGTCAACAAGCCGCCCTTGCAGGCGTAGTATTAGTGTAGGACGATAACGACCCTTTGGGGTACATAAATTTATTTAGCAGCTTTTGGGCATGCCGATTATATTAATATGAATTTAAGATATTTATTCATTGAGATATTTGTTGTGGGGTAGGGGCACAACGTGACTGTAAAGCGATAGGTTGAGGGTTCGATTCCCATTCGAGTAAATGAAATATTTGATATTTTAATGTAACTACTAATATTAGTTTTTATATTTGTAGAAACTTATTTATTACTTGTTACATTTACGACATTAACATTTTTTTTCAGCTTCACGCTGTATCTCACAAGTAGCAGGGTAGGCAGAGGAAGCCGAGTGTTAAGACATTTAGCTCCTGCAAGAAACCAGCTCCTGCGAGGAAAGAAGAACCAGAGTGAAGGAATAAAAATATAAATTTATATAAATATTTCATTTCTTCGACTGGGGATCGAATTCACAACCAGTCATAGATAAATATTATACAATATTGTAACAGACAGATAATACATATATAGATAGATAAATAAGCAATTTACTATCGTTTTAACTATATGTTATAACTAACGGAATACTGCATTGCGATCTCAGGCCATGTTAATTCAACAAGACGTTGTAATATTATAATCTCCTTAGTTGATAACCTCTATGAACGATAAGGATTTAACTACCAAATTAAATTACTTTTGTATATATGTTTTCTTTTTTAAAATACTCGGTGTCTCACATGCGAGTATAGCAATACAGGCGAGAGAACGTAGAATTAAAAAAACATCTTTCCCACCACTCTTAACAGAACGAAGGAATGAAAATAACTCATTCCCTTTAGTAGGAATCGAACCTATAGCCTCTCTCTACTCGCTATTACTTCTGCACCACAATGGCCTTGATATATTTAGCAAATATAATAACATTTACATACAAACATATACGTATATTTAAATAATACTCGAAGACGTAACAAAAAGAGGAAAATGTTTTCAGTAACACACAGTAACACATGTTTCGCTTAGTGAGCGCTACGTGGAGGGAAACTAGAGTGGTGTGGGAGTGCTTATGGTGATTTATTATTGGGATGAGAGATGCCTCTCTACGTTTTGTGTAACATGGAAAATTATGTTCTGTCATTTTAAATATGGCATTTTTTTATAGGCCTGGCCATATTCGTGGCGTAGTGGCACGAGTATGCTGTAAAATCGACTAGTTGTGTGTTCGATCCCCAGTCGAGGAAAGAAAATATAAATGTAAATAAATATTTTCATTTCTTCGCATTTTTTATGTCGGGGCAAAGCGCGGCGTTGAGTTCCGCCAGTCAATACGCTATGCCTCCAGAATTCGGCGGAAAGTGGGGAACAGAGTGTTTTAACACGATTCCCTCTGTCTATCCTGATGTGTGCGGGATACAGCGTGAAGCTGATTTTATAGTTAAATTATAAGGGTTATCGTGGCAATGTATTTGACTTTAAACGCGATGTTTGTGGGTTCAATTTTCCCTTGGGGTAATGAAATGCTTTATAGAAGAAATAATTTCCATACTATTTCCATATTTTTCTATCATATTAGCTTATTTCCTCATAGCAGAGAAAGCAGAAAAAGCCACGTAACGTTGTCCACTGTCCGCGCCAATCCGAGATATTGCATATTTAGTGGCAGAACTCTACCCCGCGTCTCACCATAATCAGTGAGAATCGAACCTACAACCATCGCAATAACAATCAGAAGCTACCCCATTGCGCCTCAACGGCCACAGTAGGTAGTTGAAACTTATATTTTAGTTACTTTGACTTACCATTTATGTAAATATTTTAAACATATTATGTTGTATATGTACCTCAAAGCTTAAATTCATTTGATTGTCCGGGACGAATGTATGGAATCCCTAGGTCCTCTTTGCATAACTCCTTGGTTATGTACGGATTTCAACGTAAAGCTTTGACGTAGAAATTCAGATTAGGACAAAGAACTATATATAAGCTACATTTTATACAAAATTTGTCTTTTGCTAAGGTAGCCTAGCACAATGGGCTTAATAATCCTCAGCCAGGTAAATTATTTTATTGTTAGAAATCGGAAGCGGTTAATTTTTTTTAAAAAACTAAATAAAAACACATATTGTGTAATAAATACTCTTTTGAAAATGTATAAAAATCTTTCCTAAATGTGGAATAAACTTTTTTTTTTAAATATCGTCTATATGTTATGACAACGTGATAACAAATGTGATATGACAACAATTCACAGGAGTTTTCTTCCAATAAGGGCCGTTGCCTGCAAGCAAATGCCTGGATTGTCTTTTTTTTTAATGGACTTTATTACTGCTGAACTGGATTGGTCTTGACAATATCACCGGGCGCGGAGGGGCTAGAGTAGGTCGCCCCTGAAGAAAAAGTAAGGGACGCTCGTGAAGGGTTGGCGATCGCAGGGTCGCCCTGCGTAGCGCTAATCATTGGGGAGTTAGGAACCTCGATTGTCACATTTCCATTGATCCAGCTTCACGCTGTATCCCGACACTAAACACCATACTCGACACCAGACCGAAGATATGAAAATGTAAATAAAAATTAAAACAGCTTCACGCTGTATCCCGCACTCAGCAGGGTAGGTAGAGGGAACCTAGTGTTAAGACACTCCGTTCCCCACTTTCTGCCAAATACTGGAGGTATTGCGTGTTGAGTGGCCGACCTCAACGCTGAGGTTTGCCTCAACACCATAGCGAACAAATGGAAATATAAACGTAAATAAATATTTCACTTCCTCGAGTGGGGATCGAACCCACAACCGCCGCGTTACAGTCATACCCTGCGCCACGACTGGCCTCTAAATATTTTAGATGATATTTAGAATTTCAATGAAGTGCCACCACTAGTTGCATTAAAGTATCGCGTTGTTTAAAATTTTCGTACCGTAAAAATGCGAGTGCTCCAAACTGAAGCATAAGCGATGTAGAGCGGAAACAGTTTAAGCTGAAATATCAAACACGCTCACACCGCACTTATGAAGTATGGAGGAATTTTATCATGCGTTATTTATTACGAGCGGTTTTGGTTTTATATTAAAATGTTAATTAGTTTATATTGTATTTTTTTTATAGATTCACGTTGTATTCCGAATGAACTGGTTTATATTACATCCAATCTTTGCTTGACCTTCTTCTTTCGTAGAGAGATCGTAGTTTATGTCGAATGATGCTGATATAGTGATATGGGTTCTATAGGATATGGACTATGGGGACTTCGATAATTCGGAGGAACTATTGAATGGAATATTTGTGGTGTGGCTTACTTGCAGTGCCATCTTTAATTTGGTACTTCGTTCATCAATTTCCCCCCTATTTTTAACCGACTTCTGTAAGAAAAGGAAGTTATCAATTCAACTGTATTTTTTTTTCGAGATGTTCCTCCCTTAAGTGGAAATCAAACGTACAACCGTCGCGTCTATAGTCAAATGCTGTAGGTACGTACCACATCGCCGCGACGACCCCTTCAAAAAAATTATGTATGAAATATAAAAATCTGTTCCATCTTCTTGATGTATTAGCTCATCCACATTATAAAGACGTTGGCCGGCGCACCGCTCTGACCGCACGTGACCGGAAATCTAACGAGTCAAGTAGCAACAACGTTTACTTGAATATAAATAACTAAACTTTTTAGTGAATCTGGAGTAATGTAAGTAGTAATAAATGATTGTTTTATTATAAAACGTCTCTATGAATTCAATAGAGTATACATTGGATTTTTTTTTTGCAATCCTGGAGTCTATATTGACAGGTGGATTGGAATCTTCGAGAGAAATAGTGCCGAAAAAATATTACGTCAGTTGACCTTCGAGAACACAATATAGATGATAATAGAAGACGGTCACGTTAGAAACAGGAGAATCCACCAAAACATGACAGCAGACGAGGCGAAAGAGATATGTAGAAACTTCTCTCAAGATCTGTGGCTATCGCGCTAGGAAACAGTACCCAAAAAATAAAGTCGAATTGATAACCTCCTTTTGTTACAGAAGTCGGTTAAAAAGAAATAAATACTGGAACTAAATTGTGCCAGTCATTATTTGCTAGATGTATATCGAATATAAATATAAGTATATGTGTACATTGTACACACATGTAAAATATTTTCTAGGCAAATCCCCTCCGGACCGATTTTGCTTAATGATGTTCACGGAACTTTCACGACATTTGAATATCTTATCGTATTTCAGTTTTTAAGGGTTCCTTACGTTCAATTTAGAATGTTGAAAACCCTTGAAAGTGTTTTATTAATATATGTTTATAATAAACTAAAGGTGCAATTAATAAGGTGTAATTATAAATTCCTTTAGCATCACGTTTATTCTTATAAAATCAATTTCAAATTTCAAAAAACAATTTCAAATAGGTAAGGGAGTATCTTGCCAAGGCATTGCATGTTGAGTGGTCTCTACTCTCTGCTTTGTCTCAATACCAGAGTGAAGAAATAAAAAATATTAAATATTTCCTTTCCTCGAGTTGGAATCGAACCTAAAACCAGTCGCATTTACAGTTTACAACCTCAAGCAAGAGAAAATATTGTTTTTCATTATTCAGAACCCAAATCCCAGAATACGGACACGCTATCCATATTTTGTATATTTCCTCTTCGTCA
>JAEBDU010012890.1:0-13197 GCA_016802625.1 Heliconius numata
GTGAGACTGTAGAAAAACAAATTATAACTAATCTAAGCTCGGATCACTGTGGTCAAATGTTTTCAGTAATAGATAAAACAGTCGCAGAACGTAAACAAATATCAATTAGACCAATTACTGAAAATAAAATTAATCTTTTTAATAATAAAGTGTGTGAAAAAATTGCAAACTTAGAAATAACCGGTTTAAATCCGAATCAGCTATATTGCAAAGTTTTTAATTTACTCTCAACAGAGTTTGATAACATTTTTAAAGTTAAACAAATATATAAAAACTCGAAGTTAACTTTTAGCGACTGGGCAACTGTTGGTATATACCGAAGCAGAAACAAACTATACGAATTATATAATATGAGGCAATGGAATCAAGATCCGGCATTCTTGTTAAAAGTTAAAAATTTTTCAAAAATATTTAAAAAGGTATGTATCCAGGCTAAGTCTATATATATAAGAGCAAAAATTTTGAACTCTAGTAATAAAATTAAAGCTACATGGGATGCTATTACTACTGTAACTGGGAGATCTAGAGCTGTCAGTGAACCTATTAAATTAAAAATTAATAATGTAATCTTAAATTCAGATTTAGAAGTGGCAAATACTTTTCAAAATTTTTTTTCTGATATATCTATTGAATTAACACGTTCTCTGCCATCATCTCCTACGGAAGCAGAATTAATACTAAAGACCCATGTAAATAGTTGTAGACAAAATTTTGTGTTTAAAAATGTGTCACCAGATGAAATTGTCAAAATTTTTAAAAGCCTCAATTTAAAAAAAACTGGTGACTTATGGGGCATGTCTGTTAAAGTTCTTAATTCAATTATACCTAATATTGCTCCTTACCTTGCTTTAATTTTTAACAATTGTGTAGAATCCGGTACTTTTCCTGACTTAATGAAATATAGCAAAATAGTGCCGCTTTACAAAAGTGGAAATAGATCTGAGCCTGGAAATTACAGACCGATCTCTGTTTTACCATCCTTAAGTAAAATATTTGAAAAAATAATGTTCAATCAGCTCACAATTTTTTTAAATATTAACAATTGTTTCCATAGTGAGCAATATGGTTTCACCAAAGGCAAGTCCACTACGGATGCGGGTGCTGCACTCCTAAAGCACATTTATGACGCATGGGAGAAGTCACAAAATGCTATTGGAGTGTTTTGTGATTTATCCAAAGCCTTTGATTGTGTAGACCATGAAACTCTGTTATTAAAACTATATCATTATGGTATACAGGGTACTGCCCTTGATCTTATTGCCTCATATCTAAACCGAAGAATCCAGAAGGTTAGTATAAATAATGTAAAATCATCTGGATCTCCTCTAAAGATGGGCGTTCCACAAGGATCTATTCCGGTCCTCTTTTATTTCTTATTTATATTAACGATCTGCCTTTTTATGTGAAGAACCTATGTGATATTGTACTTTTCGCGGATGATACCTCTTTAATATTTAAGGTTGACCGAAATAAAATAAACTATGACGAAGTTAATAGTGCATTATCGCATATTCTTCGTTGGTTTGATGTTAATAATCTAATGTTAAATGCTAAAAAAACGAAATGCATCGAGTTTGCCTTACCAAATGTAAAAAAACATAATTTTAATCTGATAATTAAAGGAGAACCTCTTAATGTGTCGGAATCAGCTATTTTCTTAGGTGTTACTATAGATTCCAAACTCCAGTGGAACGCTCATCTGGAAGCACTTGCAGATAAACTCAGCTCTGCCGCGTTCGCAATTAAAAAAGTAAGACAAATGACGGACGTTGACACTGCCCGACTAGTCTACTATAGCTATTTCCATAGTATTTTATCTTATGGAATGCTGCTATGGGGCAGTGCTTCAGATATAAATTCAATATTTATCCTCCAAAAAAGAGCCGTAAGATATATTTATAAACTAAGAGCGCGAGATTCTCTGCGAAATGTTTTCAAAGATGCAGGTATTCTTACAGTTGCTTCCCAATTTATATACTATAATATTCTCTTTGTCCGACAAAATATACATTGTCATAGTAAACATAGTGACAATCATACGATAGAAACGAGAAATAAAGATAAGCTTGTTACACCAAGTTTTCGCCTCCAAAAAGTTAATAAATCCTTTATGGGTCTGAGTATACGTGTATATAATAAAATTCCGCAGTGTATTCTTAGTTTGCCACTACAAAAATTTAAAATATGTGTAAAAAAAATTCTAACAAGTAAAGCGTATTACACTGTTCAAGAATATCTAGAGGATAAACATGTATGGAATTAATGTCTATTGAATGTAATGCAGGATAGCTGCCAGCAAATGTAATAGATTGTACCATTGATTTTGAAAAGAGCAACTGTTGAGTTTCTTGCCGGCTCTTCTCAGCAGAACTGCCTTCCGAACCGGTGGTAGCTTTTTGATCATATGTTCATTCGACGATTCAAAAGTGCTTATAATAATTGCCTATTTGAATAAAGAATATTTTGAATTTGAATTTGAATTTGAATTGCTTAATTCTTCTGGGGTTGTGGTGGTACAATGGATTAGCGTTTAAGTTTGAGTGCAATAGTAATGGATTCGATGCTAACTCGAGTCACTCAATAATATACATGTTTAATACCGCCATTCAACACGCATTACCTCGGATTTACGTGAAACAATATATTCAATATATTCTGGGTAGTAAAATTCCACTTTGTAAATCCAGTAGGTAGTCTGTGCGACTAATTTAATTATTATAACCACAACCTATCCACTCACTTAACGTTTGGTCGGAATTTTCAATGCCTTTTCAATTATGCAATGCATTTGGTAATATAGGTATCTAGCTATTACAGGTAGAAGGTTTTTAAGGTAGATAAGAATTAAATATATATGTAATTTATATGTTTCGAATAATAGTTTTGATTATATAAAAATCTCTCGAAAATGCGGCGGAAAGTGAAGAACGGAGTGTCTTAACACTAGTTGAAACTTGAAGGTAAAAAATATATTATATGTAATCCTTCATCAGTGAAAATAATTAATAATTAAAAATCTTTATAAGTTATGTTATTTTTATTAATAACAAAAAAATATAAGGACAGCGGTACAGTGTCTGTCTGTAAACGCGACAATCGTTAGTTCGATTCCCCCTTGGAAAAATAACTCGTTATTTTCAATTCCTCGCTCTCTTCTTCTGGTATTAACACAAAGCGCGCCGTTGACTCCCACCATTCCGCACGCATCCCTCAAGAATGGGGGAAAAAGTGAGAAATGAAGTGTCTTCAAACTAGATTCTTCTTGTGTTGAAACACTCTAGACCAGTCTTCCTATAAGCTAAAAAATGACATCTTTGAACCCAAAAAGAATGTGCAAGAGACATAATTACTTCTCATTGTCTATGTTTCAGTTCGATCGTAGGATACCTATGATTAAAGTAAAACTATCCTTTGTCTTATTTTATTGCAAGCAAATATATACCTTATTTAGTATAAAAATAAGTCAAAAATTTAAATGAATAAGGTTTATTTGATATAACATGTCAATGAAAGAACGAGTCCAGCAGAAAATGTAATTAATTCAATTGATTAAAAGTTTTAAGCTTACAATTAACTATAAAGAGAATTGATATTTTTCTTTGTTATTGCAAATGTCATATTTTAATTTGTATAATAATTAACTTTAGTTCTATTGTTAGGTCAAGATTTTATTTAGTTTTCATATAATTTATATTTTCTACTAAAAAGTAAGCAAGATTTTTGATAAATAATTAATCTAGTGCGAAATAAGATTTTAAAAAACAATGTATATGTATTATAATATTTATATTTTTTCATTTCTATGCAATTTGTAAATGTAATGAAATCAAATTTATGAATCAAAATATTTACTTCAAGCAAGATTCGAATACACTACCCATTAGCAAACTGACACTATGACATTCAATTATAACATATAGAAAATGCTTCATTCACAAAAAATATCGTATTTACGGAAAAGCCAACGTATAACATTAAAGAGTTATAGAGCAGGCGTGGAAACATAAACATGTCAGTGGAAGAAAAAACAAGAATTAATAGCGATTCTACGTATTTTTTGTTCTACTATAAAAAACTATATTACTTTTGTACTGTATGAATGTATTAATACGTAGAGTGGTTTCATTAAGTGTCTTTTAATATTTTTTTTGTAATTGTTCATCGGTGGGTAGTCAAAATTTTATCAAAAAAAATTCTCTCGTAAATATAGGCTATTTATTATTGTGGTGATTGGCTATCCTCAACCAATCACCACAATAATGCTATCTGAGTCTCAAGAGAAAGTTAGAGACATAAAGACAGAGTATATAGAAACTTATAGCATTTTTCATTCCATTTTACACAGTCTTGCCCGAGAAAGAAATTGAAAACTATTTATTCCCCCTTTTTGAATAGAACTCGTAATCGCCGTATTTGAGCCAGAAGCTTAGCCACTTCCCCATAATGGCCTCATATAATATATCTATAATACATTTTTTAAGAATGTGATCACTTCTGACTACAATTAGAAGAGTTCGTAAATGAAAGCACTTATTGTCTGTCCATCTTGTGGCGTAAACAGAAGTGACCGATTATTGTCATGGAAATGGGTAACTGGTGTAACTATCAACGTTTCGCTCTTACCTTGATGCTTAGATGTCAGTTAGGGATTGGTTGGTTCTTATTTATGGTGAAGCTGTAGGTTGTGGGTTCAATTCGATATATATTTACGTATTTTACGTATTTTACGTATATTTACGTATTATTACGTATACGTATTTTTAATACATAAAACTGTAAGATGAACAATATACTTAGAAATCATCGCACAGTTCACATCGCTAAACTCAGAATCATGAAATTTTGTAGATAGGATATTTGTAGAGTGTAAGTGAACAGTGAGCACTAACAAAGGAAATTTAGCAAATATGAACCTAAGGTAATAAAAAGAGCTTAAAAGTTTGTAATGTAGAATTAGCTCTAAGTAACTAATTGAATAATTAATATTTTTATTGTGATTTAAAAAAAACACTGTATCCCGCACAGAACAGGCGGTGCGAACCTAGGTTAAGATACACGGAAAATAGGCAAATATTTTCCGTTACATTATGGAGGCATTGTGTGTTGAGTGGAGAAAGTCAACGCCGCATTTTGCCTCGACACCAAAGCGTAGAAAGGAAAATATAAATTTAAATAAATATTTCATTTCCTCGAGTGGGGATTAAACCCACCACCAGTCGCGTTTACAATCACACATTTGTGCTATTACGCCACTGGCCTCATAATATAACACACATAACGTTACAATTTAATAATTAAAAACATAAAAAACAAGCATACATTTACAAACACTATAACAATAAATGCATATAAACGATAGTTTACGTAAATGAAAGGACTATGACTATGACTATGCGAGTATGCACGGTAGCGACAAATAAGCTTACGCCCAAGCTGGGGATACCGTTTGTCATACAATTAGGTGCTAGCGTGCTCGCAACCTTGTTAGCTTCCGTTTTGATGTAGATGTACTGGATATCTCTGGTTGGATTTTTTTTAATTGTGTTTTTTTTTAGTTTTGTAAATCGTATATGTAAATGTATGTGTATTATTATTGGCAACGATACACAACTATGCAAAAAAGGCACAATGAATTCTTTTCACTTCTCAGCCCTAGCAAGACCAAAAATTTTTTTATATTTTTTTCGTTTTCTTAATAAGTATTTTTCTTTCCTAAGTGTAGAATAACTTTTAAAAATGTAAAAAAATATACTAAACATAGTATTCTCTCTTGCCCAACGATTAAAAACACGAAGTAGTTATTTTTTAGTAGCGAAAATTTGTAAAAATCTCGCTACAGACATGCTATCAACATAAATAAGTTGTAATAAGCGTATAAGAATTTCGACTAGCTCGATAAGAATTTAGAACTCGGCTTAGTTGGTCAGAGCATTCGACGGTTTCCAAATAGGCGCGGGTTCAAATCCCACTATGTTCAAATTTTTATACGTTTCCTTAATGGGTATTTTTCTTTTATAAATGTGGAATAACACTTTTAAAAATAATAAAATATATTGTTAATTTGTTGAAGACACATCTATTGAAACCATATTCACGTAAAGTATTCCCATAAAATTTCTCAGCTTAGTTCTCACACTAAAAACCAAGTTGTAAAATATTTTTACAGAGTGAAAATTAAGTTTTAAAATGCTTTTGTGAAACGAAACGGAATTTTAACGGGAGCATAATTATCGCAGCAGTAACTGGTCTTTGTGCCGCCGAAAATCAAACGAGGCTTAATTTGTTAAACTACACGTGGAAACTGAAAATCTAAGCTTTTGCTTCAGATTTTTTTTTAAATATGAGGCCAATTGTGGCACGGTGTTATAAACGTGCAACTGTAAATGCGACAGGTTGTGGTTCGATTCCTACTCGATTAAATCAAATATTTTACTCGTAATATTTAAATTCTTTGCTTTTAGAGTTGAGTTGAGAGTTTAAAACGGATATATTTTTAAAAAACTAAAATCAAACACGCTTTTCTACGCCAAAGGATAAAAGTGCTATAGAATATGCTCGGTTTACTAGATCTCTGAAGAGTTCCAATATTCAGGTCTTGGCTCTATCATCATCACCAGCTGGTTGATACCATAATATTATATTGTCATTTAAGCTACTGCAAAGTTTCTTGACACAACTATTACGAGGCTATGTCTACCTTTGGCATAGAAAAACATTATACTTAACTATATTTTTAAAGTAAATAACTTATATCTAACACATATTTATTCTATTATATTTTAAGTAATATCCGAAAGCTATCACAGCATCAAAGTGTAATACAAACTTGGTTGTTGCTTTGTGAAACCGTACACAGTGCTGAGAACTTAGAAGAGTATACTAGTGTACGAGTAAAACTAAGTAAAGTTGTCGCCACCGAAGTCCGTCGCAAGTCTCTTCAAACAGTGTTTGTTATTTTAGATTATTTGTAAATAGCTTTGGACAAGTAAATGTGTCTTTAGAGACAATTCTGTGTAAAAATAAAGAAATTACTATGTCTATAGGATATATACTATTATTATAATGTTGAATAGGTCAGCAGGTCGGCCAGGCACAGGCGTACGACAGATCGTGCGTTCGGTTCCCACTCGAGGAAATGAAATATTTTCACTTATTTACTCTAGCGTCGAGGCAAAGAGAGGTTGAGTTTTAAGATTTTTATACAAGATTTCCAGGCTGAGCTCTACGTAATAATTAATTATTTTCAGTGGGTTTAATGCTTAAAATAAAAATGTTATAGGGAAGAAAAAAAAATTAGCTGAGATTTTCCTGTATATTTCTTCCACTTATAATGTATAGGACACGCCAAGATAACTAACAACATAAACATTTTTTTTAGCTTAACTCTTTACCCTATAAAGAGAGAAAGAACCTAGTGTTAAGGCACTCCATTCCATCTGAAATTGAAATTGATTCCCCATAGTGTCAAAAAAATAGTATGACAAAACAACCCTTTAACAGAACCAAAACACACTCAATAAATTTAAAAACTAACACTAGCTCCAATCATATTTTATGTAATTGTTTCATTGTTTGTACACAAAAACATAAGAGAAACATCAATTTAAAAATTCATCATATTTTAATTGAATAAGCTTTTATGTAATCTGGTATGAAAGGATTAATGCCTGGCTTTCAATGTTCCACAAATAGTAACTGTAGAGCTTATTGACGTACATATGTTGTACGTATTGTGAAATTTCACCAGAAACATAATCGTTATATCGATCAGTTGAAATAATATATATTTTTTCAGCTTTACATTATATTCCGCATGTAGAAAGGTAGGCAGAGAGAGCCTTGTATTAAGACACTCCGCTCTCCATGTTTCGCTGATTTCTGGAGCGTGTTGAGTGGTAGAACTCTACATCAGAGCAATAAAATGAAATTATTAAACATTTAATTCTCTGGAGTGAGAATTGAACCCCCAACCTGTCGCTATTTACTGTCACACGCTTGTACTACTGCGCCACGACTGACCTAAAGTATTTTTTTTTAAAAACGCATAATGTATAAAATTTTATAATATGTTGAAACTGTACTCTCTGTTCGCTGAAGGCCATCTGCGCCAACTTAGGAACATACAAATTTAAGTTAAGTATGTCATAATATGTCAAATTAATAAAAAATAAATCTAATTCCTTCCAATTCCAATTATTCATTGCAAGATGCTGTAATACAATCTTCATAGACTAAAATAGATTTATTCACTTTAGTAAGTAATTGAAGAGGACTGACATCAGGACATAGAGAGTAACTTGATGCAAGATCGGTCAAATTTGATCAACAGTTGACCCCTGCATGCAATACAATTATTGAGGGATAAAAGCCAGGAAACGGGCGGAATATATAAGTACGAAATTGCAGCACTAGTACACAAGAGCTAGTGAATTTGGTTATTTACTCACTAACATTTCAACCATTTTGGTTGCGCAATAGTTATGTATTCGCAACAAAACAGCCCCATTTGACAAAAAAAGGAAATCCTATTTTAACAAGAAAAAGCACGGTCTCAAACCTAAGCAACTGCTACGACGAAATTCAAACAAATTACGGCTTGAACTGCATGACCATCTGCCTTCTGCCTCACCAGATCAAGCCTTAGCTTTTCTTATTTCATTTATCGTTCAATTTCTATTAATTTCTATTAAGAGTGATATGTCGTGAAATAAATATTTACCCACATAAAAATATTGTATTGAAAGTTGTGGTAAGTATTAATAATACTACACATCATCAGCGGCGAATACGTGTGATGCTAATGCATCACGTGTTCTACGATACGATATTTTAGTCTATTCAGGGAGCCAATGCTAATATCTAAATATATAAAATCGAAAGGTCACTCACTCATTACGAAATCTCAGAAACTACATGTGCTAGGAATGTCAAATTTTGCATAGGAGTTACTTATAGGACGTAGGTGCTCGCTAAGACGGGAATTTGCAATATTCGACTTCTAAAGGGTTGCTTTTGGGTTTGAAAGTTTGTATGAAACTTCGTTACTACAAATGCTAGGAGTCTCAAATTTTACATGGACGTCACTTATAGGACGTAGGTACTCATAGAGACAGAAATTAATAATAACGTAGTTCACGCAGGCGAAGCCGCGGGCGGGCCGCTAGTATTTTATAAAAATACCTATAAACGAGGCCGAGGGATTCGTATCCGTACAAATGTGAAATCCCAATAAAGGTTTGAGAAGATTTATTTTCTTTATTTACATTTTGCTTCAAGCCCAAACGAATAGAATATACTATACGCCTTGTGAATTTGAAAAAATAATTTGTTAAAATACGTAATTTAAACTCACGACTTGTAAGCAGTGAATGGTTCCGCTACTTTCATGGCCCGCAATGTCCGATTCAATTCTCAGTACATTTGCAGACATATGACACTGATAGTGAGCGTGAGTAGTTTACATTTGATTTGTGTGTTTAGTTTGTGCTTAATAGAATACTGTTTCAATATACTAAGATTAATAGTGAGAATTCGGCGGAAAGTGGAGAACGGAGTGTCTTAACACTAGGTTCCCTCTGCCTATCCTGCTGTATGCAGAATTTAATATGAAGCTAATTTAATTAAAATTATTTTATTATTTATTAGTGAGAAGAAGTTTTAACAATGTGCTATACTTATTATACTTCGAATAGCCCATCTTATATAAATTCAACTATTTTACTTAACTAGCTAAATGCATTTAGCAGTAACGACATAAATCTGAATTAAATTATCCAAACAAATTCACTGCATTATTTGTATAAATTAAGAAAACTCTAGGAAATACGTTGGAAGCGGTGAAACAAACAAAACTAACCAAGTTTACTCTTGAATTTGCTTCAAGACACTTAACTGCAGCAGTAAGCGGTAGAAACATAATTTGTTATAACACGTAAAACATTGTCTTTGCTAGAAAACTAAAATCCTCACTGAAATTACATCTAAATCTACCGCCAGCGCGGTTTCAAAGACTTTAAATAAAAGTACTTTATGGAGTTGTCAGAGGTGCTCAACAATTTATGTTGACGGCTGGCTTTGTAACAATAAAATATAGCATTTGGACAATCGTGGTATTGCAGTGAACCTTAGCACGGAAGTGGAAGGATCAAGTATTTGGTAATAATACAGTTAATGTTTGAAAAGATCGAGCATTTTAGTCTTTTACTTGTAGGCTTTTGTGGGCGATCAGTTGTTATGGCAAATTTCAATAAAGTTAATTTATCTTAACAAAATAATAAATCAACAGTCAAGAAGATTATTCTGTTATGTATAGAAATATTTTTAACCAATTTAGATTTCTTTTGTGCTTTTAAAATCAATGTTTTTAAACTTTATTAAGGGGACATGGGCGCAGGAATAGTGAGGGTCGGGTGGTCCTTGCTTCCAGAATAGTCTGGTGCCCAACCTAGAACATTAACTAGCAAAAAAATAAGATTTAAAAAAAAACATAAACATATCAGTTTACATTAACTCTAAACTGATATGTTTATGTTTTTTTTTGGGGTGATAATCTTGACCTTAAGGTCAAGGCCACCCCTAAAATTATCTGTAGATACGCTCTTGCCGAGGAAATGTATTATTTCCAAATTCCCATTTAAATTTAACATTTTTTCGTAAGATTAGATGAGATGAGAGTTAACTGTTTCAAGAGTAGGTCCAGTCTGTTAATCCTTATGAACTATTGCACTTGTTTTTATTTTGTTTAGTTTTATAATGTCCGACCCCAAAAAAAGTTATTGTTGTTTTATTATTATTTTTTTCACATTTTTATGCTACGGTTTATTAACTTCGAATATTCCTCATATAGTGCTAATTTGAATCTCCTTTTACATCCTACTAACAGTAGGCTACTACTGCCATCACGTTATAATATAATATCGACAAAAAAAAATATAAAATATGAAAGGTTTTTGATCGCTGGTGTTGAAAAGTCAGTATTAGGGGACAATTCACGCGTATATTGCAATATGTCCGGCTTCGCAGTTGCGACTTCGCGACTTAAGTAAAGCTCGACTTAGGTCAGATACCTTTTAATATATCTATTACTTTGAAATATAGAACTGATAATATAAAACTACAACAAATTAATTACTTTTTTTAAAACAGATGAACAGTTTTTTTTAAGGCTACGGTAGTAGGTAGAAAGTCTAGAAGTAAACACGGTATTCTCCAACGGTCTAATCCGAAACCTGGGTGTTGCGTAACGTAACTTAATAGTAAGTTTTGTTGTACCAGAGTGGGCAAATTAAAAAAAAAATTGGAACCTAGCGTGAAAACTCTCTGTTTGACACATTCGACCGAATTCCTGAGGCATTGCGTGTTGATGGGCGGAACCCAACGCCGCGCTTTGACTCGTTACCGGGGTGAGGAAATTAAAACATTAAATATTGCATTCCAAACTGAATCAAAGCCGCAACCGTTCAGTCGGTCGCTGTTCCACTGCGCCATGATGTGGATGTATGTAGCGTGCAATAACTCATACACATTATAAGAACTAATGTTTCTTGGTACCTATGTTACGAACTATTTAACACAGCGGGTGGTTTTTACCACATCCTAGGACGTAGGGTATTTATACGTGGAAAAATGTAACGTTAGTAGAGTATATAAAAATATTTATTATTTTTTAACAACAGTTTTATTAACATTTATATTTTTAAATGTCTTCTTTATTGTGAAAAATAAAAATATTTTTCTCTATTATTATTTTGTTACGTGATAATAAACAATAGAAGGTAACATTGTTACTTGTAAATAATCTATGTACCTAAATTAATAATTATGGAATTCAAGAGGGCGAAGCTGCTAAAAAAATAAAAGTTTTCTTCTTAACTTAAAAAAATAATGCTTTCTATTTTCAAATTATTTATTAAATTAAAATATAATTTATAGTTAAATTAGCGACTTTCAAAATAAATCTTCTATGTGGGTGGTGATGGGTATTATATAAATTGTGATTATTTCTTAATCTTCCCTTTTCTTATTTATCGAATTGAAGCTGTTATTAAAGTTTTATTCATTACAATACATTATTAATCTGAAGACTTTAATTTATAATTACTTTGTGTAACTTTTCAGGCTTTGAATACAAAACTTTCAGATTGGAAGCTTCTCTAAATGTTCCTTCACATGATATTCTTTATTAAAAATGAATTTAGGACCCTTAAAATTACTTCTTCGTCATATAACTTTTACATCGGTTGGTGTTTTTGTATTTCCTTAGCAAATCATCGTCAAGCAATCCGTTTATAGTCGCTGATATATTGACGTTATATGGTATGGACGTATGATCAGAATCAATACTAATTATTTCAACTACTTTCTTAGTAAATTTACTCAAATTATAATCTTTGGGTAGAGATTTAGTACTCGAATGTTCTAATCCTTTTAATAGAACTAATTTCGATTCCAATTTAAAAGTAGGTTTATAATTCATAGCAAGTAATATTCTTTTGTAGGCTGATTCTAAAATCAGCCTTATATATTCTTGAGGGTAGGATATACGTTCTTTTGTAGCTTTTACAAAAGCAAGCACTTTATCTTCAAATTTATCGAATGTTTTTATAAGATTGCTTAATTCATTTTTAGTTTCGTTAGTTATTAATTTGTAAAAATGGTCGATTAGAATGTTTTGTAAGTCTGAATCTGTTAAGTTTCCTATATATGAAGTCAGCTGTTCTTGAACTGTATATGGACTGCTGTCTAAGCAGAAAACTGTTCCTTCAACACCTGGAATTTATTTTTTTAGTTTGAAAATTTATCGAATTTATAACGTAACATGCTGCTGTATTATATGCCAAAAATATTTTTTTGTTTTAGTTTAGTAATTTTATTATATAGAAAAATATATAATAAAATTACTAAACTAAAACAAAAAAATATTTAAATATTTTCATTAAATTACCTTTCTCTTCTAATAACGCTGCAATTTCTAATGCGATATTAACACCAAATGAGTAACCTAAAAGATAAAATTTCTTCTTCTCTTCTAAATTAATGATCGTGTTCTAAAAATAATAAAAGCAAAAATACATTATGATTATTATTATTACATTCTAAATCTACTAAGCAAGTAACATTTTTTTTGTAGCATATTTTACCTTTAGAACATTTTTAGCTATTTCCGGAATCGTGTTTCCTTCTACATCCGGTCCAAGT
>JAEBDU010012892.1:0-39189 GCA_016802625.1 Heliconius numata
TTTAGTTAATTATTAGTTAGTAATCTATATGTGTAAATCGGCTAAGATGGTTTCTAGCGCGACGAGGGTGATACAAGTCACCAACATTGCTCCTCAAGCGACGAAGGATCAAATGCAAACTTTATTTGGCTATTTAGGAAAGATAGATGATATAAGGTTGTACCCAACTATCAGGGACGTATCCTGTCCAGTACAGTCTCGTATATGCTATGTTAAATACTATGATTCGACCACGGTTAATGTAGCTCAACATATGACAAATACTGTGTTTATTGACAGAGCATTAATTGTCATTCCCATGCAATCGGGTGAGATTCCCGATGAACACAAAGCTTTGGAAATGTCTAGTAATGGAACCCTAGTTCCAGGCCTCAATACAGTGGAACCACGCTTACCAGCCCACGTTATCAACACTTTAGAAGGTCTGCCACCAAATCAAGTTATACAAACTTATGATCCTAAAATCGCAGCTGCGGGTCTACCACCTTACCCACCTCTTCCTGCTGCTTATGATTCCAGAAAAATAGAAGAAATTCGTAGAACTCTTTTAATCATTGATCTGGGTGCGCTCACACATCAGCATATCATTGACCACTTCTGTGAAGCAGGAGAAGTTAACTACTTACGTTTCTGTGAAAGAGACATTGACAAACTAAAGTATGCCTTAATTGAAATGACAGAACAGGAAAGTGTGCTGAAAGCTCTTCAACTTAATGGATCAACAGTAGAAGGACAAACAATAAAGGTAATTACTATTTATTAAACTATAATGTTATTGGAGATTTGTAATAATTAAAATACAGCAATTTAACTTATTTTTGTGATCATTCTAAGAAATCCTAGTAGATTTTTTCTTGCATCAGTATCTTAGATATTGTATGTAATAAGGTTCCTTAGCCAAATTACATTGTAACCATAAGTTTAACCTAAGTAGGATGTAGATTACATTTTTTTCCCCTTTAACATAATGTCATATGTTATTTTATTACAATATATGATACATGATATAATCAAAAAATGACCAACCTTTTTGACTGCACTATAAACACATGATTACATTAGCGGGAATGTAGAATGTTACAGACATGTGCATCTGACTCCACAAAAGCAGAGATCCCCATCAATTCTAATGGCTGCACGCATTAAATGCTGATCAATTTGTGTAAGTTTCTGCTTGAATGTTCACCATTTAGACGGGGCTGGGCATGCTACCAAAGACAAGTGCATAAGTTCCATTATGGGCATAAAGAACTTTATTGGAATGAAAATTATTATTATTGTCCATTTATTAAATATATATATCTCAGATATGTATACTAAGATATTTTAATATTATTTTCAATATATTGTTACATAATTATATATTACATAACAATGAAAATATCAGAAAATTCTGATGGTTAATGTTTAGGTCAATATTTGTTCTTCATTCATATTTGTAATGTTTTTAAAAATTGTATAGGTACATCACGCTACTCAGGCCATTTCTAAGCCTCAAACCAAGAGTAACGAAGCTGCTCAGCGAGAGATAGAAGAGGCCATGTGCCGAGTCAAAGAAGCACAAAACCTTATTTCGGCTGCAATTGACCCTGTCATAGGATTGTTGTCTAAAGACAAGAGGAGGTAATATTATAATAAAACATAGAGATTATTACTATACTATACCTACATGATTGTACTATATGTATATCATTGACTTAAAGTCTAAAACTGCAGATATATTTATTTATTTTATGACAAAAACACTCTGTATAACTGTAATATATTTTATATTTCCTTATAAGTTGCTCTGTCATATTATTTTAATTGCTTTGTTTAATTCTTTTTATGGCCATCACAGTAAAGTGGAAAAGTCGATTCTAGGCTAATTCTTGTGGGTTCAATCTCCACTTAGGAATGTTTGTTTGATTTTTATTTTTTCTATTATGCTAGCAAGCACTATCATGTGTGGGATTCATACTAGATTTACTACTTAGTTTGCTATATACATATATATAAAGCTGATTAGGATGATATTTGTCTTCATTGTAATAAAAACTTATAAGATAAGAAATAAATATATTTTTCGCTGTATTTTAATTGTTAAACTATTTTACTTAAAAAACTAACAAATTAATTAAATTCTAGAACCCGTTCCCGGTCACGTTCCCGTCGGCGGTCTCGTTCCCGTTCCCGGCGGTCGCGTTCCCGACACCGCGGCAAGCGCTCTAGGTCACGCTCGAGACACCGCTCGCGGAGATCACGCTCCAGACATAGACATCGGACTAGGTAAGCAAATGGAGGTTATTTATTTTTTAGCTTAAATATATATGCAGGCATGTAGCAGGGTATGCAAGGAAACAGAATGTTAGGACATTCCAATACCCATGAGCCGCCTAATGGAAGACAAGGTGGCTCAACGCCGGACTTTGTTTTGTTTACAGAGTGAGGAAGTGAAAATCGTTCATTTCCCCAGGTGGCAATTGAACCCACAACTATTGTGCTTACAGTATAGTTAGACACTTTTTTTTGTGGAAAAGGACAAGGCAAACAAGGGTTTGGGTAACCTGATGGTAAGTGATCACTGCCGCTCACAAAACGACAGGAATGAAGCATCAAAGCTTAATAAATAATCTATGTTTATGAATTATAATTGTTTGATTCATAGTACAGAATATTTTTTTTAATAAATCTTATAAAGGCCCTATGTTAAAGATATATCAACTTTATTAAATGCTAGCCGACCGACACATGGCTTCATCCGCATAAATTTATTGATATACAAAATATACATATACATTATACATTATATATTGTAACCTATAAAATTTTTATGCCAGTGTGGGGACAAATGTATGACGGAAACTTCTTCAAATTTATCCAGTAGTTTTTGCGTGAAAGTGCTCCAAACATCCATCAATCTTCACAAACATTTACATGTACATATAATATTAGTAGGATATTTGTATTTGTTAGTAGGGTATTTTTTTGTTAATTTTAGAGCATTTCAATTTTTATTAAATACCCGATTTTGTCCATAGATCTCGTTCCCGTCACCGCAGCTCACGCCGCTCCCGTTCAAGATCCCGCCACCGCAGCTCCAGGTCCAAACGAGACAAATCACGAGACCGAGATCGAAAGGATAAGGACAAGAAGGACACCCACGACAAAGATAAACGTGATAAAGAAAAGTCCAAATCACCGCCCAAAGAAGTAGAGAAGGAAGAAAAGGAAGTGGTGAAAATTGATGATGTGGAGACAAATGGATTGAGTTCAGGCTCTAAATCTAAAGCGTCGACCCCCGCTGATGATAAAGAAAAACATGTGGAAGTGGAGAAGGAGAAAGAAGACAAGAAAGAACGCTCTCCCTCTAAGAAGAAGGACAGGTCTCGTTCTAAAGATCGGAAAAGAGACCGGTCTCGTTCCAAGCGCAGGTCTCGGTCGCGTTCAAGACGGAAACGATCTAAATCTAGACGGAGGTCTCGCTCCAGAGATAAGAAACGATCTAGATCCAGGGACAGGAAGAGATCTAGGTCACGTGAACGGAAACGCTCTCGTTCTAGAGACCGTAAGAGATCCAGATCAAGAGATAGGAAGAGGTCGCGTTCTAGAGATAGAAAACGATCTCGGTCGCGTGACCGCAAGCGCTCTAGATCACAGAGCAGAAGATCTAAGAGCAGATCGCATAGAGACTCGAAAACACCTCACGAAAGGAAGTCCAGAGATAAAACTCCAAGTTTACCAACTGTGATTGAGGAAAAGATCAATGCAGTTATTGATAAAACGCTTGACATCATGACTGACGAGAAGAATTCTCCAGACAATATGGACATTTCAAATTCACCATAATATTTCCGTTACAATAATTGAATTAGCTGGACATTCTTTAATGTTTTTTTTATTTGGTTTTTTTTTACAAACATGTCATTATTGTAAGTGTTTTTTCATCATGCCTCATTTAGTGGTTTTCAATTAGTTAATAAGCTAAGTAATAAATTGTAAATCAATTGAAGTGTTTTAATTATTGAACTACAATTCCATAGCTTCCAGCATCCGAGATTAGCCCAGAAAAACAAAAAGACACACACATATTTTTCAAAACGTTCTGTTTGTTTTAGTATCATTTAAAAAACATGGTTATTTTGAAATCACAGACAGATATCATTTTATATGTACACATAAAAATGATGCTTTAATTTCTTTAGATAAGGAGAGATAAATTTCGATGAGACTTAAGAATTATTTTGTTATAAATAAAGTTATTCCAAAAGGATAGCTGAAAATCCCAGTATACTATGTTACCTAACATTATGTAATATTCAAATTGTGTCATGCATGAGTCATAAATAATCTGGAATATCTTTGTATACAACATTTCAGTATATTGTGAAATAATGCTTTAACTAAATAACTTTCGATGATCTTGATTTGCCAGTATCTTTTATTGCTGTTTTGAACTAATAACAAGGATAGTTTTTTTATTATATACCTACACGTTTAAAAAAGGAATAAACAACATTTTTTGCATTTTGAAAAAAAAAATTATAACTACACTTCTTAGTAGTTTAAAAGAACGACAAAAACATGCAATTTTTTACCCAGGCGCCGTCGATTTCTTTTCAATATCCATTTATGAATTTGGGATTGGATGATTATATATTTTGGGAACATGGGAATTAAACGTTAGGTATGTTTTCGTATTACTTAAAAATGTAAACAAGAAACATCTGATTTTTTGCTTATCTTATCTATTGAGATCTAAACGGTTTGCTCTGTTTAGAAATAAACAATATAATGACATGAGTCCGAATAACTACAATTATAATATTGAATAGATATGTTAATGTTTATTTCTAATGTTAAAATTGTAGAAAAATTGGTTTTTGTATAATACGCTTAAATAATTTGCGTTACTCTATAAGAGTATTTAAGTAGTTTATTTTTTATAGTTTATTTTATATTTTTTATAGTTTATTTTATTTATATATATAATTTATTTTGTTGGTAGGTTCGTATCGTCTTCGTCCGCTTGAACTATATTAATATTATTCAGGGCTTTACCTTAATATTACTTAATCAGCTTAACTGACTCCTCAAATATGAATAAGATATTGCATGTCCTAGTTCCGGAGATTAACCCGGACAATCAGAAGAAAAGACAGAAATTTTAAAGTGTTTGGTTTATACTCTAAACAACATGCACTTGAGAACCTTTTTTAAAATTACAAATAGATACATAATTTTTATTTATTTATATGTATAGAAGTACACAGATTATCATTTATCATGGCACAAAATAATGAAATATCATGTAATATTTTGCAATAATGTTTACAATATAAGCAACGCAATATTTTTACATGCACTCAGTTCATTGTAAACTTCGCGACAGTGTTTTTTAAACCAATAAATAATTTTACTATATTTTTTACATAATTCAGCAAAGAATCCAGGATGAAAATATGCAGTACGAGACTTCGACACTTTTAAAAGTAAAAACAGGTGAAGGTAAAGTTCAAGTCAGTGAATCTTTAATTTATGTGACCACTTTTTCAAAGAGTAACACTAGAAAGGAACTCAAAAGCTTTTAAACCGTCTGGATATCGATACAACTCTCGTGCTTAATTAAAAAACAGTTTCTGGCATTGGCCTAAAAATAATAAGCACTCAATGGATATACGTACAAATAGTCATAAAGGTTGTAGTAGTGGTAAAACGCAATATCAATATAGGGATAGGTATCGAGAACTCTCTAGAGATATATCTCGGGGACGTTCTAGGGAAAGGTCTCGAGGTCATTCTAGGGGAAGGTCTCGAAGTCACTCTAGGGGAAGGTCTCGAGGTCACTCTAGGGAAAGGTCTCGAGGTCGCTCTAGGGAAAGGTCTCGAGGTCGCTCTAGGAATAGATCTCGAGGGGCCTCTAGGAAAAGACCTCGAGGTCGCTCTGAAGATAAATCTCGAAGATGCCCTAGTGGAAAGTCTCGAAGTTGTTATTTGGATAAATCTCGAGACCACTCAAAGAATAGGTCTAGAGGACGGTCTAGAGGTCGATCTCGGGATTATTCACGGGATAGATTTCGATATTGTGATAAAAACGAATTTTTTGGTAAGCCAAGTCTGGAAACAGTATCTGGAAATCAACATTTTGGAAGTACCAGTCAACCTGATATTACTATCACCAGTGAGATTCAAATAAGCGACGAGCGAAATAAAAAATCACATTCGATTTAAAAAAAATCTGTATGCTGCCTATAAAGAAATCAGAAAAACTTCAAAAATATTATCAGTATCTATTACTTATTTGCTGATTTAATTATTATGTTTTGTAGCTTAAATTTTGTAAATTTTAGATTAGACAAAAACATTTTGAGTGTAATTCTAGTTTACCTATACCTAAATGATTGTTCTCATATTAGTACATAATATGTAAAGAGGCCAGTACAAGCGTGAGACTGTAAACACGACAGGTTGTGGGTTCAATTCCCACTCAAGGAAACGAGATATTTATTATTTTCATTTCTTTGCTCTGGTGTCGAGGCAAAGCGCTGAGTTCCGCCATTCAACACGCAATGTCTCAAGAAGGTGATGAGCGGAGTGTCTCAACACTAGACTCCCTCTGCCTACCCTGTTACATGCGGAATATAGCGTAAAACAACGTGCATTGTAGCCGTTAGGTATATTGTTGTATCTAATTATTTTTAAGAAAATTAGCGTAAAATTAATTTACTTTCATTTATAAGTCCATAAAATCTACTATGTATCCAATCGTTTTAGACATAAGTAACATTCAAGTTCGTATTATTATTTATTTTTGTAGTATATCAGTTTGTGAACATTTTTAACCAATTTGCGTAAAAGGAAGAAGGTTCTCAATTCGACTGTATTTTTTTAAATCACATTCGACTAGGTGGATCAATTTTGATGATTCTTTTTTATTTGCAAGCTGCTACCGGGTTCAGTTTTAACAATGTCATCCATGAGAAACTTTTTAAAAATTTTAGTTTACTGTATGGAGTCGTTTTTTTTGTTAAAAAATATTTTTATTTCAGGACTATTTCCTGATTGCAATCTACATTCGACATGAGCCAAGCTATCGAATACATGAAATAAAATTAAGAGATTTAATCAACATCATAGAATACTTTGCGTATAAGCCATGGTATCTGAAGACGCGTCGGCTCCAAAAAGGGGAATTACCGTATCCCGGCTACTGTAGATCTCCAGGCAGTGACAAGTGTTTACCAATCTTATGTAACTGTAAGAAATTATTAGAAATGTGGGAGGAAATGAATGGAAAATCTAATAAGATAAGATATTTAGATATAGACAATGAGAAGCTAAAATAAAACAACAATATAATTAATAAAGCATAATTATAATTTTTATTTTATTTACATACTGTTATAAATCAGTTATTTGTTTTAAAGTTAAGACTTCGTAGATGAGCTAATTATATGTTGTGATTATAAACATATTTATAACTATAACATTAACGCATATACAGTAAAAGTAGAATTAAATATAGACAAAGTACAATTGTATTAATTTATAAAAAATTCAAAGAGACATATCTAGTTACGAGTGTGTGACATACAAAATACTAGTCTACATAATACTACTTTATTACACATACTTAGTGTTTGGTTTAAAAAGTAAAAAGTCGAACATACGATGTTGATAAAAGACAATAAAAATACATCGAATGAAATTCATAATGTTATGAGTGAAATTATTATTTTTATCAATGTTTTTATGTTTTATGAACATAGTAAATATTTAGAAAGTTTACTTGCAGTAACTACTAATATGAAATGTCATTTCTAGTATTATAAATTTATATGTCGACAGTTATACTGTCATATATTATTATGATATAATCATAACTTATTTTATATAAATAAATATCACTATATCTAGCTTCATGCTGTAGTCCACATTTAGGTGAATAGCCGAAGGGAATCAACTGTCTGCCTATTTTTCGATACTTTGGATGATGAGAGGCGAAACTCAACGCCGCGATCTCTCTTCCACCCAGAGCGAGAAAAAGAAAACAAGACAATTTTTGCAACTTCACAGTCAGCCATTAAAGCCTAAAAAGTACATTAATATAAAGCAACGTTAATTTATTGTGGTAAGATGTCGTGCATGGCGTATCTCCAGGTCCAGCGCCTCGCGAGCGCCTCGAAGCGCGCGCGGTCCCGCACGTACATGTCACCGAGCTGCGGCTCCATACACACCTGGAGACAAATATTTATGATAATAAGAAATACTTATTACAATAATGAAAATTATAAGGCATTTTATTAATGTATAGTCATAAATTGAGCCTATGTCCATGTGTCCATATCCCCATGACGGCTTCCTAAACCTTAATACTAACAATATACACAAAGATATATAAAAATCAGCTTCACACTGTATCCCGCACACAGCAGGGTAGGCAAAGGGAACCTTATGTTCAGATACTCCGTTCCCCAATTTTGCATTGCGTATTGGCGGAACTCAACGCCGCGCTTTGCCTCGACACCAGAGCGAAGAAATGGAAATATAAATTTAAGTAAATATTTCCTCGAATGGGGATCGAATCCACAACCAGTCGCATTACAGTCACACTTTGTGTCTTCGCGCCACGACTGGCCTCGAACAACAAATATTACATAATAATATCGATAAACCACTTACAGTAGTGTATGGATCAGTAAGCAAGCTCTGTATAGAGATGAGGACCTTGGAGAGTGTAAGAGCCAGAGACCAATTGTGGTGCACCGAGTCGATGCCCACGTCGCCGTGACGAGACACGTTTGGATGTAGAATACGGGTTAGGAACCGTACCACTGGGGGTGACATGGGGTACCTGATTGGGAATAAAAATCTTTTATTAATTTATCATTTTTAGATTTACACTTCCCGTACATAACAGGGTAGGCAGAGGGAACCTGGGGACCTAGTGCTAAGACCGCGTTTCTATCAAGACAGTTGCGTTTCATACATTCTGCCGGACTTAACGCCGCGCTTTGCCTTGTTACTGAAAATTAAATTTCAAATATCAAGCGTATCCACAACCTGTTACGTTTACATTCGCACGCCCTGCGCCATACGTGATCCTGTGCCACGACTGGGACTGTACTTTTTATAAGAGACGTTGCTGGGCATCTGTATATACTCACGAGTAAGGCACCTGTATGTAGAGGTAGAACACTCCACCCTCGTAGGGCGAGCCGGCCGGCCCCGTCACACTGGCCTGCCAGTGGCAGCAGCGCGCGTCCAGCGGGGTCGCCGCGATGCCCTCCGGTGGGTCGTTGCGCAGCATCTGCACTTACCACACCATTATACAGCCTTAATTATTTGAACTACTATATTTTTATATTTGATGTAGTATAATTTTTATATATTTAGTTTTTTTTAAATATTTTATTATTATTCATATAATATTGAAAAAGATCTTTTATAATTATAATAAGATACTCATAAGTTAATATATCCTTCTTTACATACTCTACTTCTAGTACCTATATATTAAAAATGTACATTAAAGTGGTGTTGAATATACTCAGTGTTAATCGTAAGTAGACTTTTTATTCATCTCCATCAACACCACAAACATATATATATGTATATACCTTAAGCTCGATCTTGAGTCGGTTGCGCCTCCACGCGTTCTCGTCGCCGGCGGGCTGCGCCTGCACGCACATCTGCACCAGACAGTTGCGACAGAAGCACGACTCCACCAGCGATTGGTACTTCTGTATTTATATATTTGAAACTATAATTATATAATGCCATCCTGACATGGCGGCACGTCGTTGGGATTCCATTAGATTTAAGCGCAATGATTGTGTGTTCGATTCTCACTTGAAGGAATTAGTTATTTTCATATCCGCGATCGCTCTGGTTAACAAAGCTCGAGATCGAGTTTTATCGTACTAAATGTCTTAAAAATTTGCCTTTTCTGTGAAGCGAAAGATTTTTTTATATATAAAGTCTAATTAAATAGTTACTGAGTTTACAAAAAGTAAATAAACCTTATGCCAGTCGACGTCGGCTAGCAGTGGTCGGAACAGCGGCCAGCGGCGCGCGGCGAAGGCGGCCCAGCGCGGCGGCGGCACGCGCGCCACCACCAGGCGCCGCCAACGCTCGCACACACGCGCACACGCGCATAACGACAGGTCGTCCAGGTAGCGGAATATTGACAGCAGAACTGGGAATAGTATAGTAGTAGTAATAATTTTTTTTATTATTATTCAGGTACAAAAAATTTAAGCGTGTACCTTCAGAAGGCAAATGTTCAACCAGTCCAGGTGCTAAATTATCAGGTGGCCTTGGAGTTGAAAGTGCTTGAAGAGATCTTGCTAGACTAGGAGGCTGAGGTGGTGGGCCTTGGCCAACAAGGTCTTCGATTCCTTCTCGTGGTGCCGAGGAAGGACCAGAAACACTGCCACCACTACCGCTACCACTTGCAGCAGGTCCTGAGTTACTAGTGCGGCTTGTTTCATCTTCAGGGCTAGTCTCACTGTCTAAGGAATTCTAAGCAAATTTAATAAATTTTAATTTACGCAAATTTACATAACATGAAGAATAAAAGTAAAGTTCAAAAATTAAATAGCTTACCCTATAATTCCACCAAACTGGTAATGGGCACGCTTTATTCAGTCTACGCTCTGAACTATAATTTAAATCTGAAGGTTCATCGTTTCCAGAGTCGCCATCATCGGTTTTTTCACTACTAAAATATGAGCTTGGTAGATACGATGGAAAATCCGGAAACAAAAACGTATGGCAAGTTACGCAGACTGGTTCCCCAAAACTCGGACCGTAGTACCCATTGCAGACATAGCAACTAGCATTCTGTAAAAGTGTGCAAACAAAGTTGTAAGTATATTTTTATATGTTATACTAACAATATTTTTCAGATTATTACGCACATTAAATTCAAATTCAATGGGCTGTTCGACTGGGGTGACAGGAATAAGTTTATCTCCATTATCTTCTAACTTTTTAATAAAGTTATAAAATTCCGGCCCAATAACAGACATATTTAACTATGTAAACTTTCGTAATTATAATAAACCATCGGATTTTTATGTAGTTTATAATTTTTATTTACTATTATGATCCTAAATGTCAATTGTCATAAATACGAAACCACAGACAAGAAATTTATTGAAAATTAAGAACTAATGTCAAAAATATTACAGATTAAAAACACTCCATAGATAAAAATATGTATTAGCATTTTGTATGAGAAGAAAATATCCCAGTACCAAGGCCCTGTATCAAATCACCTTAAAACTTACTTCGTAGCTTTTGAATTATTACTTGCGTGATAAGTTATATGCAAGTGATTACCTGTTATACATATTTTTTAATGCTTTGTATAGTAATCCTTATGTAGATAATCAATTCTTTTAAGCTTTTTTAACTTCTCGTGGTAAGCAAAAGGAACCTGGGGACCCAGTCTTAAGATACTCCGTTCCCTCTAAGACATTTCTGTTTCCCGATTTCCGCCGAATCCTGCAATTGCATGTTGAGTGACGGGATTCAACAACGCGATTGGCCTCGTTGCGTTGATCTACCGTAGCGAGGAAATGAAAATATTAAATATTTCAATATATCGAGTGGGAATCGAACCCCCAATCTGACAGGACGACAACTTCAGTTATTGTTTTTATCATCTCACGATATTAGCATTATTAAATGGAGTAATTGTCAGAGATGGATGGTCTGGAGTAAATAAAACAACAAAATGGTTTCTTAAAATTATTCTTATCAAACACACTCATTCTTTTCTTTCCATTTTATCATTTATTTTACTTTTTCATTATTTATTAATGAAAATAATAGTACATTGTACCTTTACAAAATAAATCTCGTTAAAAATAATTACATATTAAAGTCGAAATATACTTAGAACATTTGAATTTGAATTGATTGCCAAATTACATAATGTTATCGAGTTATATATTCCACATACAAGAGGATTTTTTGTAAATTTTACAATAAAACCAAATAATATAATATAGTCTTACGTTTGTGCTTCTATACAAATACGTGATTTATAAATAACTAATAAGACTTGATCTTGTCAAATTATATATGAAGTTAAAATTTTTTTTTTTGGATGGAAATCTATTAAATGTGCAATAAGCATAATTTTGGTAAATATCTATCTTTAACATTCACTTGTAACATGAGTATGCAACTACACCAAAATATTCGAGAGTGAATTTAGGAAACACTTTCATACTGTCTCCGATTTTTTTCATGGTTCATTATTTATCCTAATTAACACTATAGACATAAAATAGTATATGTATGGTCTATACGTATTATACACAATATTACGTCAAATAATCAAGATCTGATTATTTTAAAGTCCACATGAAATGCCCTTTAAAATTAAATGATTCATGTGAAACTCAGTAGTTAAAGCTACCCGATCTAAATATAATTATACATAATCTCCAATTAATAATAAAATAATAGTAAATACTAAGACTGACATCATTCTTTCTAATCATTAATGTCCAATTCTACTTCTATTAAAATATAGGCGTTCGTATAACTTAAAGAATAAATACAGGAAGGATGCACAAGTCGTAGTAGTAGTACATGGGTACAACTTTTGGTCAGTTTATGGATTACCGACTCAGTAAAGTTTTTAATTGTATTTAATAAAATATAATATAGACGCTATATTTATTCTTAACATTATAAGAATACTCAAAAAGGATGAGAGTCGAGATTGAAGTGTGTTGTTAATGTTAGTATCCTAGTAAAAAAGAAAAAAATACTCATTTGACACAATAGACATTTGATTTTTTAAATGTAAAACAACATAATATCCATTAGTCCTTTTGAATTCAAGTCTGAATAGATTGATTTATTATTTTCTACAAAATGAGAAATATTTTATTTTTACAATGTATTAAACAACATAATATAAGAATAAAGATCGATAATTTCTAAGAAAGTACTAAATCGTTTTTAAAAAAATGATGTACATATTGCTTAAACGAAAAATATTCTGAATGTTTTCATTTAGAATTAAAGACAATTTTGCAATTTAGGTATTTCTAATTATAATAATAATACTTACAAGTATTACATAATAATACTTAGAAGCAGGCTGGTGAATAGTGTTGCCAGATATGATTTTTTGTTTTTATGTTTAAAATATTTTTAGAGCCATAATTTATTTTAAAAGTTTCATACATTTAATTTATTCTTATATACATATATAAATGACAAAATAAGATTTGTTGGCTGTCTTTTCACGAAACATTGCCTTTATTTAGGAAAGGCGTAGGCCTGGGCGAAGCGGTCCATAGTCTACGGCATCCCAAAAATAAATTGAGTCCTTATTAAGGAATATTCGCAATGTTAAAAGCAATATTTTAGTATTTTTTTAAAAGTTAGCACAATTTACAAATAAATCTTTTTTTCCTTATTAATATACTTTCTTTTTTTGGGATAAGATATAAAAAAAAAATCTTGTTGATGCAACTTATTTAAATTAGTCCACAGAACACTACAACATTCTTGAAAAGAAAACATCTGGCCACACTGTTAGCTAAGATGTTTTAACAGATATTTCCATAATCTGCCTTATAAGCAGCTGGCTTTCTAGGAGTGTTTGTTGTTGTTGTTTATAATCATTTTAAAGTCAGTAAAGGAACTTAAGCTAATTTGTATTGTTTAGATCTATTTATGAAGTTTTCTATTCAGTAAACATTTTTTCTTAAAAATCGTCTAACAGAAATTATTATCATTTTTTTTGTTTATGTTAACATAAAACAATTAAATCATCTCACTATTTCTAAAAAGTTAAAATAGTCACTAATCTTCTAATATACGTATTACACGTAATAATTATTATTATAATAGTGCTTTTCGCTTATCGCATACGAATATTTTACTGAAACAAAATACATTTAATACTTTTATACAAACAGAATTATAATCTAGCGTCGAAGTACTTAATACTTACAAAATACATTTCTTCGATATTCGTTTCGCCAAGAACGTCTTCGAGTCTGTGGTTACGCGGTATGTATAGTGACGTCACTACACAGTATATATTCAATTTATAAAAATTCACATTTTTTGCGATTTTTAAGAGAGCACAAAGCGAGTTTCGCATAGTCTGAGCATATTTAATACCACATTCACATCCGTTTAAATATCCGGACGCCGCGGGCGGGGGCTCGATCCCCCCTCTACCGTACTCAGTACGGACAGTAATACGAGCCGCGCCTGATGCCTCTGCGAACAACGCACGATGTTAGAATCGTGTCATTTTGCTTTATAAGTTGCCGACTCCATTATAAAAATAAATCAGCTTCACGCTGTATCCCTCCCGCATACAGCAGACACTCCGTTCCCACTTTCAAATTTTGAAGGCATTGCGTGTTGAGTGGTGGAACACACGCAGAGCAGATTTATCGAATATTGGCCGAAGCATGGGGCACGAAGTGTCTTAACACTAGGTTCCCTCTGCCTTCCCTACTATAAGCGGGATACAGTGTGAAGCTAAAGAAAAAAAAACTTTTCTAGAGTCTACAATTTATTGTTCTTAAACAAAGAACTATCTAGAGTGCAACAAGCTACATATGGCTATATGCTTCATTCATTTTTTAACTAGTGTGTATATAATTCATACCATGCAAACCAAGCGCCAAGGAATAGGTAGGATATAGCATTGAAAATACATATATGTCCATCTTACAGTTTATTTCATTCATATATAAATATTTAATATTTTTCATCGACAACCATGTGCCAGTGGATAAACTCGTTCGACTACCAACCGTGTACCAACATAAGAGATGCCACAGACAAAATTGTACTTAAAAAAATTTAAAAACATTATTTTGTACAAAAGTACTATTTAGAGGCCATTCATAAATTACGTTACAAGTTAAGCATAGAGGGAATCGACAAACTATGTAGTATCCCAAATTTATATATTATATTTCGAAATATAATATGTAAAATAATTTTTAAATTGTTATTTCTATGTATAAAATTGAAAAATATGTGATGTCACTTCAAATTCATATTTGACAAGTGTGACAAGAAATACGACAAAAAAAATTCTATGACATAATTTATGAATGGCACTTGAGTCTTTCTTTTTTTCTACTTTGATTGTATATTATGAAAAGTTCAATGACATCTCTTAGAGCACAAAAGGAAAACATTCTCAACAAGCTACAACAACAGCAACTACAGATATAACAATGTCATCTGAAGTGATGAGTATGCAAGAGATGTGTTCAAATGTGCCGAACTCTATACCAATACTATAATTTTAATACCATCAAACTAATATAAACACATAAAGAGGCCAAAATGCTTGAACATGCTATATATAAATTTATTTATTACAAATATACAATTTTGTTTATTTTCCAAATATACAAATTAAACTAGAAGTACAAAATACAAAAGTAGCAGTTTAGTGCATTATTTTTTTATAGTATGAAAAATATGAAGTAAATGTTTAATTATATTCAAATTCATTCCAAAATCGAAATAACAGTCACAACTGAAATATGTATAATAAATGCAAACAAATTGTGCAGTTGTATTGATAATTTTTTTTAAAAATTAGGCATAATTTCAGTTACAGATATTAGATTTTCTAATATTATCTAAACAATCTGCTGTCGACAGTTGCTTTATTTACCAACTTCTGTAAAAGGAGGAGGAGCTTATCAATTTGTCTGTATTTTTTTGTTTGATACCTCAGAACTTTCGATTGGGTGAACTGATTTTGATTATGCTTTTTTTATTTTTTATTTTTCCGTGTGGTCCCATAAGAAACAACACAACAAATCATATGAGTCTTAAATTTGCATTAAGTGTGTGCGTGTCAAATGAAGGAATAAGTCAATATCCCACCAACTGATGACAATGATTCGTTTTTTATTGGGAAGTATATATGTAAAGTGTAGTTTGATGAGTTTGGTTACATTCTGATTATGGGATCCAGTTGAAATTGAAGAAGTTGGTTTTTTTTTTGTTAAAAACTATCAAGTTCCTTGTATATATCGTTATTTTGTAGAAATCATAGTGAAATGGAAAAAAGAATTAACACAGTTTTGATTGCAGGTATTACTTTAAGGAAGTGAACATATAAAATATAAAAGTTTAATCATTAATCAAATTAAAACAAAATAGCTAAATGGTGTAATAATTATATAGTTTTATAATACAATTTTTTTTAATGTTGAAAGTATTTTGTTCAATTTTATTATATGAAAAAACGATAATAAAGTTTTTTTTCTTGCTTAATTTCAATTTTATAAACTCAAATATGTTTGCATTTTGGCTGGTGGTTTTCTATTAACTAGAAGAATCATTCTTGCTAGACTCATTAAAGTATTTTAATATAATAAATAATAATACATTAGAAAGTCGCCTAATCCGACCAATTGTTGATGATTGATTAAGAAAATAATAAAAAAATGCATATATGAGTATCTTTGATTTGATTTCAATATTTATTTATTTTCATTTAAATAATAATAATAAATCATTTTGTCCAAGTTTATTTTAAAGTTTACCGATCGCGTTTAACACGCACAACTACAACCACATCCGGTTCGGATAACCGAGATTCTAATGTATATTAAACCAGTCATACATGTAATATATATAAAAATAAAATAAAATCATAGCATTGGTATAGAGCATCAACATGTACAGTTCGCAAGGTTTAAACTGAGCTTTATATATGTGGCAGTGATTATAGAACTAAGATTTAAAAACTCGTATTATTAGAAATAAAAAAAATCCAATACAAGAAAATTATATCAATTGTTCTACCGCGGATATTGAATCTTTATAATTTTTACTCCTGTGTGACGTGTAATTTGATTTAATAATAATTAATCTTTCCATTGTATTATCAGGAACATTGTGTTTATGATCTTATTCTTTTTTTACATTTATTCATAATTTTATCATTCACTTTTAATAATTCAAACATAAAAAACAAAATATTAATATTTAAATATGCGATGCTGGTATTAGACGTTACAAGAGTTATGTAGGTGACGTCAGAGCTACGCTCACACAGACGCAAAGCTCAGTTTAGACCTCTTGGGCTGCACATCTAATACGGGTGGTACCTGCCGCGCCGCGGGGGTCGGTAGCCGGAGTAGTAGGGCGTGTACCCGCGCGAGGGGCGCGCGCGGCCCCGCATGCCGCGCGGCGGCCTGTTCGTTGTTGAGAGGCCCGGCTTGTTCGTACGTTTTGGCATCACCTGGAATATAGTTTATATTTTGTTCTTTATGTTTTTCTAATCCCTACTAAGCATTGCGATACGTCAATCCGTAAACCAGCTAACTCTAAACTAAACTTCACACGCCGAAAACGTTTTGTTATTTTTTACATACCATTTATTAAAAAAATAAATATGATTGTCTCAAATATACGGTTAAATATACTACTTACCAAAATAATTTCTTTTTTATTATTGTTCTGTGAAAATTAACGTAACATTTTCGGCGTCTCTTTTTTTTTTTTTTTTATTATTATTTTATTACTACCATTTAACAATGCATACAAAAACTTAAACTGTGTCCTGCAAAACTCTTTGCGAGTTTGACTGCAGGATCTCGAGTCTCTATACATATGATCTAAATTAAAATTACATTAATATTATTAACATTAATATTATATCTTGTATAGTATGTATGGATTCAGATGGATTTAGCTGATGTGCGAATTAAGATATCGATTTTAAATAGACGCTGTTTCAAGGAGAATTTCGAGGATTGTTCAATAGTTGCAATGTACAACAATATACAAAACTTAAACAAATTCATCATTATATAAGTTTTATAATACGACTATCGACTATCGACATGCGAAACTATCTTTACATTTAGATACAACTATATTTTAAACTACTAGTACGTAAATTTTACAAGCTTATCCACATAAATAGAATTACAATAACAATCTTTTAATTTATGCTGAATTCTATAAATACAACATATACAAAGCAAACAGACATACAAAATATATAAGCAAAAAATGTTAGTAAAATGCAAAGAACTAACCTTTATTTGACGTCCTCTAAACAAAGACTCATCCATGGCCATTGCTGTCTGTACACTATCTTTGTCTCCAAATTCTATGTAGGCAAATCCTTTTGGATGTCCATCAAACTTATTACATAATATTGTAACCCTAAAAAAATCAAAATATGATTCATAAGCAAGTATTACAAAGGGAATGAAGTGTCAAACTCACACTCCATTTAAGTTATTTGCCACCGTTTGTTTCGTTAAGTTATAAAAATCACAATTTTGTTAACTGTACTGAAGTTTTTTGCTAAATAACTAAATAATTATTATTAATAAAGTGTCTCAGCACTAGGTTCTGTACAATCACCCTGCCGTAAGAATTGACACAGTGTGAAGTTAAAAAAGAGAAATATTAACAGTATTGTGGCCAATTGTGGCATGCAACTGTAAACACATCAAAATATTCTTTATTTCATCTCTTGAGACTTGGGAGTTGTCAAGTTACATGAAAATTTCAGTACTATCAATCATACCACCAGCTCAGAAGGCAGATCTGTTGAGAACCAGCAAGACACTCAACAAAAAAAAAAGAACTAGCAAAAATAGCAACTTCTTTTTAATATATTTTATAATCATTAGCCCTGAGCATCAACATCCATTTAACTCCACACACTAATATCATGATTAAACTTGTTCAGTGGAAGTGTTAATAATGAAATTTAAAAAAAAAATTCAACACTCAAATAGTTTTATTCAAAATAGTTACAAGCTTCATTTTTTGAATGTCAAATAATTTACCACCAGTTCACTAAAGTTAGTGCTTCAGATCTTAGAAGACCTGGCGCAAGAAACTCAGCGGGACTTATTTTTTAAAATTTTAAACAAATAGATATTTAATTATTTGTGACAATGTTACCTTTGAAACAGAATGGAAACTACAAGTGTTCAGTTTATTTTTCTTTCTATTCATACCATAATATCTACCACTGCTCATTAAATAATATATTTAAACAAAATATTGTAGTTGTAACTACACAACTTCATGATTTATTAAAAATCCAATATACAAATACATATGGAAATTTGCAGAGGAACAAAATAAGCTATTTAGTAAGTAGTTAATAAAAAAAGTTAGTCAATTACCTATTAATAGATCCACAACCATGGAAGTGCTGTTCAAGTTCTTCCGCAGTGGCTCCATAGTCTACATTGCCAACATACACTGATCTGTTGTCTGCTTCTATCTTCTCCTCGATAGACATGTTTAGTGGACTTGCTGGATAAAGACCAAATAAAATTATATATTAATAAAATATTTTTTGTATGTCTTTCAGTTTCACACAATATCTTGTATGTTGTAGGACAGTAAAAACATTATGTCAAGACATTCTGTCCATTTAACTCTATGTTTTTAAAGTTAATTAGTTTCCCCAAGAAATTTCAGCCTACAACCATCCTGTTTACAGTAGTGAAACATAAGTTGACATAAAAAAAGTGCACACACTTGCCCCCAAAATAAAATGAGTAACCAAAGTAAGTGAGTCTTGAACTAAAAAAAGTATCTTTATTTTTTAATAACAATTAATAAGTTACAAACTTTAATTAAAATAACCACAACCAAATAATATAATATGGAAAAAGATATTTTACTTACTGAGTCCCGGTGGGCTTCCTAAGCTCATTTGTTTATCAACTTCTGTGTGCATTTGTTTCAGTTTTTCTGCCTCTTCTTCCATCTCCCTCACCCTGGCCTTAATGGCCGCCAGGTCAGGCACATCAGCACCTGAGGCTTCATCTCCCTTTAACAAAACATATTGTAAGGACCCCACTTAAAATTAAATTGATATTACATAGTTCTACATCTAAACAACATTGATAAAAATATGAAAAATGATTCATGCAAACAAATTATACATATATGAGTAAAATAAAGACTCACATATATAAACATCCTAAAAAGACTTCTTTGGGACAGTCATGAAATTTTTAACAATTGTTCTAATGATAAAACAATGGTTTACACAACTTATTTATCATAACACAATGTTGGAATAGCGATTAGAAATTAATGGTTTGTGTATTTAATGCTATAAATCCATTTTTCAAAGTGTATAATGATGTAAATAATTGCTGTTGTATTGAAAAACGAAATTAACATGTGTGACTTATTTCACTTGAAACTATAATTATAATATAATTAATTAATATTATAACATTAATTAATACGTCATTAAATTATTAAACTACTTCTGGTATTACAATGCCAGTTCATAGATATAAAAGATATTTTAAGACTTAAAAATTACAAATTATGTTAAACAATTTAAAAATTCATTGAAATAATCTTTTACATATAAATTGTTTAAACAAAATAAATTTAGTTTAGTACTTACACCTAGGCTGTTGTCGGTCATGTTTACTGAACCGTTGGCTCCGTCTAGGTGATTGTTGTCAATCGAATCTAAATAATCATCATTATCGGCCATATCAACTTACTCGCTATTTATAAAAGCTAGTTAAACTTTTAAATAAAACACTACACATAAAGTTCACCTGTAAATGATATAACTGTTTAATTAACACGAAAAGTCTTTTGTATTTAGGAACGATTAAATAAAGCTTTCTTAACTCTGACGTACCGGTAACCAATTTAGAAAATTCCGGCTGACCTAATTTTAAAATACAACTGGCATTGTCTGCTTTAATTTGCAATCAATTATATAAAATATTATTTCTTCATAAACATTTTATATTTAACGTTATGTTTATAGATTCGTTTCAGAAATATATTTTTAACGAAAAATAACTATTTGTCAATTGGTGACACAGATGACAATTCTAACAAAAAATATACCGCCGTCCGCTATATCAGCTTTTGTTTGTGGTTTATTTATGGTTAAATGTTTGTTTTGATAATTTAACATATAACAATAATATCATACAAAACGAGTTAGATATTATACTTTAAAAATAATAATTTATATTAATTTTCATTTCATATTAAATATGGTGTTACCGCATGGTGCCATACCTAAAGTATTTTTTTTTCTCTAAACTTGTAAATAATCTGTTGCCGCCTTTCTTGACATATCGGTTGTATAATTATTGTTATGGAATAGTAAACAAAGATAAATTGATAGTTACAGTTTCAGTAAGTATTTAAGTAATATTTTTCTATGTACATTGATGTATTTACTGCAATGGTGCATCTATTATATTAATAATAACAAATTAAACTATCAAAACGTTATATATTTAATAAGTAATGTGTAAACAAATACTACACTATTAAAAACAGTAATTTTCTGAGTTTCCTTAAACTTTCCAGCTGTAAAATCTACAATTATCATTTTATTTGGAATGATAAAACAATACTTTTGGGTTCAATTTACTTTATTGGTTAGTTTATATTATTATTAAAAAATATTAAACATTATACTTTATTTTACATAATTACTAAGTTCTTATACATAAAACTTATTACCGTAGGTGTTTGTTGTGATCAGCTGGTTTCATGTACTTTTATTGAGCTGGGAACTATCGATTGATAATCACGATGCCGCTTACCGCTGATGTCGCCGCACAGCAAGTTCAGGTAAACATAGTTTATTTTTAATATAACATGTAAAATAATAGTTTAAAAAATAACAAAAAAACTATATGTTAATGAAAAAACATTTCAATCATCTCATATTATACTCAATGTGCTCAATTGATCATAAAAACAATTCTATTGCATTTGGTTATAGGAAAAATTAAGAACTTTACACAGATTGATATATGACATAGAATCAGAGAGAGGCCATAATGAACAGTGTATTGATTCAATATTAAGAGCTGAAAAGGCTGCAGAATCAACTTCCTCTGCCGAAGATTCTTCTAGTTCATCTCAACAGGTTTTTTTAAAATTTCTTTATATTATTTCTTTAAAGGTTCATTCATTTATAAAGACAGTAATGGTAAGAATTATATTTGCAAAACTACAAGTTATTAACAGTTCCTTTTTATTCTCAGACCCATATTCAAAATCAACTGTGAGTCTGAAATTGAGTCTTGAGTTTTGAGATCCTGTTTTCATTCATAACTTACTTATCTAGGCACTAGTGTGAAAAAACATTTTAAAAATGTTAAAAAAGACAATATATTGTAAGACAATAATTACCATAATTTTTACCATCATTCTTATTTCGTGTTACAGCAAATGCAACTAAAAAATCTGTACAAAGCTGGGCTTACTGCTGCTGAACAAGAAGAAAGAGTTCTTCGTGCAGCTCTTTCAAGGATATATGAAATAAGAGCAATCAAAAATGAAAGAAGAATTCAGGTATGCTTCAACTATGTCGGCAAATAGTATATACAAAGTACTGTTTCAGTCCGATCCTCGTGTTTAAATTTTTATACATTTTCTAAAACATATTGTTCACATATATCAGGGTAGAGGATACCTGAGGACCTAGTGTTAAGATGCTCCCCACTTTCCAATTTATTGAGCCATTGCATTTTAAGTGGGGGAACTTAACACCACACTTTGCCTTGTTACCAAAGCATGGATATGAAAATATTAAATATTTAATTCCCCCAAGTGAGTATTGAACCACACAACTGTGCCCCTGCACCATACTGGCTTTAAATAAAAATAACAAAATATAATGCCCATCAACTTGCTTATTTTACATCACTGAGGTCTTGAGAAAGAGAGTTGAACATACTGTACAAAAGTATGAGAATGAGGAAAGTGGGAATTGGTTGTACACTAATTTGTCCTGAACATACAACTTGCATATTTATTAGTACAAGAGTGACCTGGCACAAGTTTTGAGTTCAATCCTCATGTAGGGCAGTGATTTGTGTTCATATCCTCTCATAGGACAAAATGCTATATTTAGCTTCACCATTCAACATGTCATGTCTCGTAAGGTAAAGTTAAAGGAAATGTAGTTTCGAAGCATCCAATTAAAAAAAATCATTCATAAAATAATTATCTAACATATGTACATATTCTACATTTATTTGATACAACATGCATAAAAATGTAGCTTAATTGTCTAGAGCCCATAGAAAGTTTTCAAGACGCGTAGCTTAGTGCGGTAATAACGATTTAAATTAATTATATATTTTTAAATTTCAGGCGCGTCACGCAGGCAACAAAGAGACAATAGGGTGCGGGGCTCTCATGAAAATGTTGCTCAGTGCAGCTCAAACCCTCCCCCTGCATGTGGGGAGAGTTGGTGAGCGCGCCCCTCCACTATGTGGAGCCGTACCAGCTGATGCTGGACATATAGCCAGGCCTGGTGATGCAGTGGCAGCTCTGGTGAGGGTGTCAGAGAAGGAGGAGAATTGGATTTTAGCTGAGGTATTTTATAGACTTTCTACTTATCAGTGCTTCTAGAACTCTTTGGTTAATAACTAAGTGACTGACAGGTGACTCAGCAGAAGCTATTGGATATATAAAGCTGAAATTAGGCATGTAGGCTCCTTGGAGCGAAGTGGAACATTAAGATATGATTTCATAAATTCTTCTCTCGCAAATGGAAAAACATGAAGATGCAAAAAAAAAACATTTATTTCATATATTTAAACACAAAACATTAATATTAAATTAAATGATGTTCACAACAATAACTCAAACAGGTTGTGGGCTGGTTACCAGCACAAGGTAAATACGAAGTGGACGACATAGATGAAGAACAAAAGAACCGTCATGTTTTAAGTAAAAGAAGGGTAGTTGCCCTTCCCCTAATGAGAGCAGATCCTCGTACCGACGAACACGCGTTGTTTCCCAAAGGCGCAGTGGTTATGGCCTTGTATCCTCAAACTACATGTTTTTATCGAGCTGTGGTCAATCGTCTCCCAGCATCTGCCGCCGATCCTTATGAAGTTCTTTTTGAAGTAAGTTAATTGGAAACTAATTTTAACACTGATTAAATATCTACGATCTGAAGTTAGAAGAATAATTTGACTTGTAATTTTTTTTGTTTCTCCTGCATCTTATTTGTTTATTGAATTAATAATATTTAATTGGCTTTGACATTAAGTACAAAGGATAGGTTTATTTATGGAACAGCTTCACGGCTTTACTGCACATACATATTTTTGACTGACATTCCTTACATCACTAATACATTCTCTCCAGGATTCATCGTACGCTGATGGTTACTCACCAGCAGAGCGTGTAGCGCAGCGATACGTTATTGCGATCAAGGAGGGCAAAGTAAGTAAATTGTATACATATAATGTTATTTATATTATTGATTTTATATTTTAAAACAACATATTTTATTTCTTAAAAATGTCCATGATGGAGAGATGATATTATATAGCAATGCTACATAAACACACATTTTTTTTCATTATTTTAAATCACAATATGATTGAGGCTGTCGAGGCGCACGCGCACAAGTGTGTGACTATAAGTCATTCTCCTATTACAGTCAAACGTCTTACTCTACGTGACGGTTAGGCTATCAATCTACCCTGCTATATGTGGGATGCACAGCGTCAAGCTAAAAATAATAATAGTTGTATCGTTTCAGGGACGCGGCACCTGACATTCGCGTTCGGCTCCGCCCTCCGCGCGCTCCTCGCCGCTATCCACAGATTCGTTACATTAAAAACATATCTTTAATAAAAATATTGGGTATAACAATTATCGGGGTGATCACGGATAACAAATGGACACTAAGTTAAGCTTCTAAAATACAGTACGGTTAATGAGTTGTGGCCGCCTTGAAATTAGCTGTAGATGGCTGCGCAAATTCGATTTTAGTATTTAAAAAGAGAGATTAATATGCAAAGTTCAGAAAACGTAACACCAGGGCAGCCACGACTTGTCGACAGTACTGTAATATTTAGATATATTATAATAATATAATATGTATATATTTTTTATATATTTAAGGCTACCATTGCACATGAGCGATAAGTGGATGTTTAAACTTAGTTTAAGAGTTTAATCTATTTTTTTGCATTTCAAATTGACTTTGTAAATAAAAATTTAAATAATATAAAAATCTTATATATTGTAATTGTAATCTTTCTGTTTTGATTATAGTTATGTATTATTAAAAAAATATACCTTTAGATTGTATGCTTTGTTTGTAATAAACAATTATAATTAAGTAATTCTTTCACATTATGTAAGCATAATATAGTTCTGTATTAATGATCTTACTAGATAAAGGGGTAAAATTATGTCTGTAATTATAATAGACTGAGATCCCAGGGCCCCCAGACCTACGTCAGTTTAGCAAAGTTGAAATTTTGAGGATCAATAAATAGTCTATATGTAGTTTACACTGTATGCATACTCTTGAAAGCAGGGACCTTTCAGAGATAGCGCCAACTTAAGGTACACAGGCCCAGTTACGTTAAAGTAGAAAGGCTTGTTTTAAAGGTTGTTTAAAATTGGGGAAAATTATATTAAACTATCAATCTTTAATTTTAAATATATTATTTCCGGACCCCTCATAAGCACCCACCCTCCTATCCAATGGCTCCATCATCTTCTCAGAAAGAGATATACCGTTATTTAGCGCTACCTCTGAAAGAGTTTCAGACTTTGGAAGTTAATGAGTAAGTCTACGTGGGTCTGGTAGGCAGACAGACAAAAACAGTAGTTTTATAAATTATGAAATTTATAAAGGAAATTAGAGAAAATAGATATAATAATTTAGTGAAAATAAGGTAAATAAAAAAATAACTACTATTTAAAAAATGTGTATGTGAATTTCATCTTATGAAGAAATAAAATAGGATTTTTCAATACTTTATATTATTTATACTAAGAAGTAAAATCTACATAGAATACACGACAAAATAGTTATGTCCGAAATATACAATCATTTAATTTTGATTTATGTTATAACAAAAGTTGATTTAAACTATTTTCCAATCATCACTTATAATCTAGGCGTAAAATAAAAAATAATATTAATGGAAGCAAATATAATAATATTGAGACCGAATAAGTACATTTCAGTCAGAAAACAAAAGGAACTTGCTACTTGTAATATAATGATAAATATTTAAAATATAGATATAAACCAGCGACAGACTCGGCTTAGTATAGGAGCAGAGTCTTTTGTCTATATACAAAAATGACTTTGACAATGGTTAACAAGAACTACCTACAATCAATAGGTAAAATGGCGGCCACATAGTCCAATTCACATAACTTATAAAGCAATGAGCAATTTTAGATAATATGGCATAATAATATTAAATAATGCCCACAAATAAGAATATGAGATCAATATCATTTATTAGCGTGAGTAGAACCTACAACTATATTTGAAACCAATTACTGAGCCCTGTTACAGCAAATTGAAAATACACTGAATATAAAAAATACTTAATAGTATTAAAATAGTTATAAATTGTTGATTATTATAATCTAATTTGACATTGGTTCTTGATTTCTTGTTAATATAGTCAAAATTGTGATATTGTTACATGATGTGATGTAACAAAGCTCTTAGCACCATTTCCATAAAAAATAATACATACATTTATTGTATGTTCGTTATTGTGACCAAAAAAACGTATTTTTTAACATTAAAATTGATTTTTATGCTAATGGTATATATAGTCAAATTGAACTGATTAAACAATAGATGATTACACTTAGAGAGCTAAAAGCAAAATTTTTGGTAAATAAATATTTGAAATTCATTTCAATGACCTTATTTATAGAAGTTGACTTTATCTGAAAAAGAAAAGAAATAAAGACCATTAAAAATAAGAATATAATAGTCTAATCTTTGATGCACAGAAATGAAATATATATTATTTAAATTTTGGACTAAAAATCTGGACATCCTGCCAAAATCAGGACATCTGGCAACACTGGGTCAGTGTTAAATTTTTAATTTGATAAATGAAAACAAAATATTGACATTGCTATAATAGTAATCAAATATTATCGTATGAAAATAAATTAATAAATAAACTTTATAGATTAAGACCCTGGGGCCCCAGAAATATGTCATTTTAGCACAGCTGGTCTAATATGAGATGATATATAATTACCATTAAATCAAACAGCCTGTCGGTCGCTAACCAGCCCCTGCAGCTTCCTCGCCACCCCACCATACCGTGCCCTCTTCACCAACTCGCCATCAGCTCGGGTCACCACTTCTCCGTCGTCAGCGTTGCGTTTCACTCCTAGTCCTACACCGACTCCCACTTCGCACGATACCATAGTGTTTATTGCGTGCAAGTCCTGTTTGGAAGATAAGGTTTTATTTACTACTAGTGGGCCCGTACGCGGCTACGCCCGCTTGAACTATATAAATATTTATTAAATATATTTATGAAAATATTTTCAGTTTTCAATAGAGATATGCGTTAAGCAAGCTCATTTTGGGTGACATTTTGTAACAACAAAATTTGCAAATCGTTGCTTAGCAACGGTCGGTTGTTATTAACATGGCCGAATAAATTGCATGTCAAAATAATAAGTATTTTAATATATTGGTATATATCAAAAATATTATAAATATGACAAAAAAAGTATCCTATGTTCATCCCGAGACCCTCAAGTATTTCTATATGAGTATTTTATCACAATTAAATTAGCAGTTTGGCCCTGATTGCGTAAAAGACAGACAGACAGAGTTACTTTCGAATTTATAATATAGGTATGGATACATATGTTTTAAAACTAATCTAATTGAGTTTAGTTCTGTAATAAAATAAAATAGAAAAAACTGAAGTTTTGTACATGTACATCTTCGGAACTACTGGACTGATTTGGATTTTTTTTTATTGTATAGTTTGGTCCTGGAAAGGACATGAGTTATAATTTATTTTAAATAAAGAAAGAATGCAAATGGAGGAAGGCTTGGGCACAAGGGTGTGACTAAAGGCGAAAGGGTGTGGATTTCGATTCCCACTCAAGGAAATTAAATATTTAATATTTTAGTTTCTTCGCTCTGGTGTCAAAGTAAATTCTCGTGCCTTCTGCCATTCCTGTTGTGCGGGATGCAGCGTGAAGCTCACAAAAAATACCAACCTTGGCAGGACTTCTACTAAATCTATAAGTCAGTTGATGGTGATGATTTGGCGGTGTAGTCAGAGGTTTCACGTATAGCTGGTGGCGCTCCGACACGCGTTGTCCTCCCGGCGATCTTCCGCACAGCGCTGTACGACCAGCCGGCAAAGGGGATAGGGATTGTTCCTGAGATAACAAATTAAAATCAGAGTCTTTCAAATTTTGAGTGTAATTGACAATGAAATATTAACCATGGATCAGTGATAAACAAATACACTGGTTATTGTTACACTACAATTAAATAATTGTTAATTAAAATTCCCATATAAATAAAAAATCTATCGTTAATATTTAATTGTCAATTGATCAAGTAATTAAAAACGCTATGGGACTCCAATAACAAGGGATAAAAGTAGATATTGGATTTTTACAATAGTTGACCAATGTTGTGCAAAGGCAGCCTTATCACTTATTACTAAGCTTATTTTGCAATTTTATGTTGTTAATAAAAAATATTTATTTGATGCAAGGCCAAACGCAACGTTGAGTTCTGCCACTCAACATGCAGCGCCTACAAAATTTCGCGGAAAATGGAAACAAAGTGCAAGAAAAGTATGTATAAAAAAATATACTTACATCTCTGTGCCTACCAGTAAATCGCAATGCAAATGCCTGAATACATTTTACATATACTTTATTATAGAAGTTTATTAAGTCTCCTCTTTCTGGTGATTCTGAAAATAATTTTTCATTTTATAAATAAAAACAAGACATGTTAAATTGTAAATATAAAAAATAATATAAATATTCAATTAACGCATGGGATAATTTCATTTAACTTTGGACAATATCCAAGATGTGAGGGTTTGAAAATTTTTAAATCAGTTTTCTCCTATCATTAGTCACTCTCCTCTCACTCTTTCCATCGTATAGAATGCGAGACACTGTGTGTTGAGTGGCGAATTTTAACGCCGCATTTTGTCTACCAGAGTCGGGCTCAAACTCACAAAACATCGCGTCTGCAATTAGACGGTGTTACACTATGCCACAATGATATATGTAACATTAAATTATTATTTAGTGGATACATTTTAATACAACTTTTCCGTATTTATTTATTATTTTCATTAAACTAACAAGATCAAGCGCGACGTTGGGTTCCGCCAATCAACAAGCAATACTTCGAAAATTTAAAACACTCGGATGCCTATGCTTATCCTGCCATATGCGAGATACAGCAAGTAGATATAATACCTTCATCATTTCTAATGAGCACAGTCCTGTACACGAGGTTGTCAGCGAGCGGCCTCTGTCGGTAACAACGCATGATGTCCGTGAATGTTCTCTCCACTTGATTGGTTGGTGTGTTGGATACCTAAAAAAATTTAACATCGACCCACTCTATTATACAGTCTAGGCCAAGAATCTCTAGAAGACCAAATTCAAAATTAATTCTTTTTAAACATTTTTAAAATGTTACTTTCTTTCCTTCGTTCTTTTTTCCTAATATATGATCACTAAGGAAAGAAGAAAATATTTAAAAACATTTAAAAAGGTAAATAAGCATCTATTAAATCTATCAACACTATTTACCCACCTTGCATATAACATAAACAGCGCACATGAGTATCTGATCAAGATGGCGGTCCTTCATTAATTGTGTTTGATGCATAATGGAATATTCTAGACAAGTCCATATTTTTCTCTTTAACTCCTCGTCTGTGAGCCGCAGTCTCGTGCATAGATCGTTCATTCGGACCACTGCTAGACTGTAAAACTGTTGTCAAAGTAAATATTATAAATAGTGTAATATAAAATAAAGACTCGTGGTGTACCCCACAAGCATGCGATTGTGAACCAGACGAATCTGTTGTAAGTTCGATTCCCAATTGATTTTTTTTTATATCTTCGCTCTGGAAAAGAAACCGCGGCGTTTCCGGTCTGCTATTCAACACGCAAAGCACATGTATTCGGCGGGAAGAGAGAAAAGGAAGCCTGCCACGTGCGGGTTACATCGTAAACTACGCTTTTCCCGCAAAGCAGATATGAGATATTTATTTTAAGGCCATTGCCCCTTTTTTCGCCCAATATTATAGACATTGCTTGTTGAGTGGTGGAACTCAACGCCTCGCTGTCTACCAGAGAGAGGCAGTTAACACAATTTAAATATAATTACCAATCATTCAATGCAATCCGTCACTGAGTGGAGCGGGGATCGAACCCACAACCAGTGCGCTTAGTCAGACGCTATCTTACTGCGGCACGACAGCGTCGCCTAAAATGATGTGATATGTACTTTGCCTAATAAAATAATAATTATATTAATAGTTTAATACTATCTTTATAAAATATAGTCATAAAAAAATACCATTATTCTTTTAACAAATGTTATAAACAAATATTTTTTATGTGTAAGTTATACTAATAAGTAGAATAAAAAAATTATAGCAATTTACCTTTCTGAAAAACAGTATTAAAGAGTTATTAGCTTTCTTTGGGGTAGTATTAGGCGTGTTTTCTGTACTTGACGCAGACGTGCTGGGTTGAGGCGCAGAAGGTTCTGTATTATTATTTGTTGCTAAAAAAACAATATACATATAAATATAAGCAAGTATATAAAATGTTAAATAAGAAAATAAATGTGCATATTTGATTTTCTAAATGATATAGCTATAATAAAATTAAGTGATAACATTTTTTTTCATATTTGTAAACTTATAGACTTAATTTGCGCCACAACAGTCTTTTACTTAAATTTATGCAAAACTTATAAGCATTTAAGATTCACAAAAGAAGAAATTATTTCAATAAAGAAAGGACAAACACAAAAAAATATGCAAAATGTTTTGAATATTGTGTAAAAAACAAAAAAAAAAATGAATGAATAGTGGTTACCTAAAAGTGACTGACCAGGTTTTATATTATCTTTGAATAATTGTTTCTTCGCATGATCCGCCATAGGGGTTAGGAAACGGTCTATCTCTGCCGACACTGGCGATTGCAGGCCACCTGTAAGCATTTTTTTTATTTCACTCGATGTTTCTTATATGTAGGGTACGAAGAGGGAACCTAGTCAAAATTAAATAATGTTTCCTTTGGTTTTTATACAGAACTAGCGTGGGTCAGTCGCGCTTAAGCTGTTTTTTCATACTTCCATTAAGAATATTCAATTGAATGCAGTGCTGTGCTTTGTCTCTGCATTTTAAGTCTGTAACATCTTCGAAAATATTAATTTAAGCTCATTCATTCATTCAATAAGCTGTGTAGAGCCTTATTGATCTATATTAAATCAACAATGTATTTAAGGTATTAATAAGTAGGAATCGAACCCACAACTGTTGCGTTGCAATTTAAAGCTGTTCCCTTTCCATGATTGCCTAAAAAATACTTAACTTAGAAAAACATTTTATTTTAAAATTCAATTCAAATTAAAAAAAATTAACATGCCAAATAAATTTATGTTTGGATCAAATGGACTGGACATGTTCATGTTTAGCAAAGTTGATTTAAAATGCATATTTATAAATAAATCGATCTAAGAAAAAACTACCACCACTTACTACTTTGACTTAAATTTCGACGACTGTTCGGCGATTCTTGTACATACACTTCTGTAGAGGCCGGTACTGGAGTTCTGCTGAGCTGATCCCACAAAGGACTGTCTGATGTCCAAACAAGAGATTCTAGAACTTGTTCTTCCACCTATATATAATTTACACCATATTAGAAAAACAAGTTATTTTTTTTATTAAAGTTATTGCGTTATTGCAACTTTTTTTTGATAATAAAAATTTGCGTGAATAATTGTCTTGTGACGGTTTAACTAGTGGTGTCTTAATAATTATTTGTTTTCTCGTTTTATATCATTATTGCTTTCTTTGGATATTTATAATTTTTTCTTTAAATTACATGCTAACCATAACAAATAATTCAAATTGTCATGACATGTGTCTTACTTTATTTTCAAAACATAGACAGGCAAGAATAAGCTTCATTAGAAAAAATAACACTAACAAAAATAAAATAAACTAAGAGACACTATATAATTTATCGAATTCGGTCATTACTTTAAAAATATATCACAGTGAAACAAATATAATATTTAAAAAAACTCACAGCATTAAGATGTTTAATAACATCACGACTGAGCTTATCAAACATAGCACGAACAACCAGCTCAATGATCTTATAAAAGTGGAAAGCACTAAGGCCATATATTTGTAGCACGCAAGGAAACCGTAAGGAGTTGACGCGGAACGCTTGTAGCACCACTTCTGTGCAACACGCGTATACTGTCAGTTGGTAGGTCTCTTGTGATAAAAGAACCTGGAAAAAATGTATAGAATATAATTTATTAATTTTCGCATATAAAACGACTGTAAACGTGACGGTCGCGACGCTACCCCTGGCGAATTTAATTATTTTCATTTCCTCGCTGTAGTAAGATCGGCGTTAAATTCTGCCATTTAACAAGTAAAGAGATAAAACTTGGGCCTAAAGTCCCCACTTTCTGTTTCCCCACAAATTCATAATCTTATTTTTTTTTGTCAATTTATACAATATAAGCCCTATATATTTTAGTTTTACAAAATCAAAATAGTACAAGTATTTAATACTCACTGGCAAAGATAACTGTGGTTTTTTCCTATGTTCCTCTCTGATGATATGTTCAAAAACTTTATAATATAAGCAAGTAACCATATTGCATCTACAAGTAATAGTTTCATTACTACAGTTATTTTCTCTGAGGTATCTTGAGAATTGCTCCATCCATCCATTGCAGGGTTGAATCACTTTTGTGTTTATAGTTTCCTCACTTACACCACAGTCACTAAAATATGAAAATTTTATTTAAAATTAAATACATTTAATATTTTATATAATTCTTGTTTAACTTAAGACAAAACAACAAAAAAATAGAATACTAACGCAAAAAATCTCAACAGCTGTGGGGAAGGTGTGGGTCTTGCGTGTCTCAATAAAGTGAGCAATCGTGCAACACTATTTGTGGCCTGCGATACCGGCGTCAGCTCCTCACGGCGCGCAAGGTACCGCCGCCCTGTTAAAGGAGTATCGGGGCATGCACGTCCACTCTGGAAATACATACATTTATTAATTTTGTTAGTGGAAATATTAAATATTTTATGAAAATAATTGTGAAAATGAAACTTTTCAAAAAGAATAAATTTATTGTTCTCCACTTTCCAAGGAAATCCATGTAATTTATACATATAATAAAACTGCAGAAGGGGTAAAATCTGTATATTAAAATGAAATATAAATCGGAAAAAATATTTCTGTGAGACATAATTCAAACAACAATTCATTAATTTTGACCTATTTCCTATATTTAGTAGTATTTTTTAAATATATACTCACTGGACCAAATGATTCAATAACTTGTGATATTTCATCTCCGGAAACTTTACTTCTAGTCCCAATTTGCTCATTAGCATGTTCACCTAAAACATATATAGAATGTAATTTCTGTATGTATGCTTAAAAAGATACATAAATATGTACTTCTGTACCAACTTTTATTATCATCAAAGCATAATAAAATATCTTTGTAAAATTTTGACATTTTACATTTTTTTAAACTTCAATCATCACCATATATTTGATGTCATATATAAAAAAACTTACAATAATTAATGTCAGCCAGTAATAACATAGAACAAAAAAATGGTAATGTATACTTTTTTAACAAATTTTGCTATAATAAAATAATTCGGTAAATACTCTAGATATATAAACTTACCTAAGAATATTCTTTCATCAAATTCTCCAACACTAAGTACATAGGTTTCATAAAGATTGTTCAATGATTTAACATTTGCATCAAAGTTCCCAACGTCTAATAAACCTGTTAGATTGTCACGGTCACCTTTTAAAATCTAAAAAAAAGTTCATATAGAATTTAATTCTTAAGCATATAAATATCATATACTAACCAAGTATTTTCATAAGAGACTATTCACAATATATGTCATAAATTAAGGGGGAGCAGGGGAACGAGGAAGTGGGAATTGTGTGATATGTAATGACATGTAAGCAAAATATATGCAAGCCATTGTTTTAATAAAATTATTTGTAGTGTTTGTGAATTTGTGAAAGTTGTATGACATTACTTATGTTATATTCTAAGTAAATTGAACTTACTGATTTCTCAAAGAATGTCTTTATAACGGGTTTCCAGCTATACTCCTTCATAGTAGCTGCTTCAACAGCTAATCCTTCCATGATTTCACACAATGTTGATATAATACAAGGTGGTTTACTTGGCATCTCAAAATCATTTTTGAGCCAATTTGCTGGTAAACCTAGAACAAATTTTATAACATTATCCAAGTTTTTATGTTAACAGGTGCAGTACAGTATGGTTACATCAAAACCATTAAAACTATGTAATATAAATAGTTCTTGAGATTAGTCTATTTCAACTCCTTCTCAAGCTTTGCAATAGAAAATATAGATTACAAGAAAGCTTTTCAGTATGTAATAAGTAATTTCTATTCAAAATGTAAAGTTTAAGTAATTATTTACCTTTGAAAGATGGATTCAATAAATCAACTCTTCTTGCCATAAAGGCATTAGCAAAAACAAAATCAAGACATGATAGAAGAACATGATACATATCAACCAAATCATGGGCAGAGTTGTGAAATTCTCCTTTCACAGACACATATAAGCACCAAGTGAACTCAAAAAGTGCATTTGTTGTACATGGCTGCAACCTGAAAATATTAGTATTTCATATATTTTATACCAATACTAAATGTAAGAAAATTCAATTATCAGTTGTAGTTATAAATATAGATTTAAAAAATGTTTTGGATTATCCATTTTTAGATAATTTCAGATAAAAATATTAGGATTTGCTGATGTTTGGAAGTTTTGTGTACATGATACTACTTCATATAAAAAGCCCGTGGGCATAGCTCAGCCCAAAATAAAAATCTGCCCTTATATGTTCAATTTGGACCCTGCATATATTAGATAGTCTAACATTTTTAAATAAATAATTATTTTAATATCAGTTGTGGATATTTCTTTTCACATATGTCCTATAGTATCAGTTATGGGTTTAGAGCTCCATAACATATCTATAGCATATGTGGCACACAGTGTATTGCCACCCAAAATAGTCCCCAAGTTGAATGAAAGCATTATTTTGTTTATTATATTTTAGTTGGCTTTTTAAAGCTCCATATTAGATGTTTCTAATATTTAATTTACACCATCAGAATATACTCTAAAGGCTCATAGTTTTTCATAGCTGAAACACCACCATTCTACCTGTCGACTGCACACAAAATGTCATCACTGTAGTATTTAAAATATATACTTACTTTTGCTTTTTACTTTTTGTGTTAGTTTTAACAGGTTCATTAGTCAGTCCTGAGAATATTTCTTGGAAAATTGGTTGAAATTTTCTAAATAAAACGGTTGAAACTGCAAATTTGTGTTCTAATCTAGTTATTCTGTCTTTGAAGTCAGTTGACATGAGCGCCATTTCCATCCATTTCTTTATTTTGTTAAAAAACTGTATAAGGCTACAAATAATTTTTAGTATTTAGTAGTTCATATAATTATTTTGTATATAGACAGTTACATACCAAATCAATTATACATTTAAATTGAATATATTATATATATAAAGTATACCTTATGTTACAAAGTCTAAGAAGTCTTGTGAGACTGACACAATTACCCTCTACAGCTTTTCCCGATTGTACAGTGGGAGTGATAGAAGTACGACATGCAACATATAAAGCACACGCCATCCAGTGTAATATATCTCCCTAAAAAGAAAAGTGCCATGTAAAGATGTGTGAATAAATCGATTAAGTTTGTATAAATACGTATATATTTATAATTTGCAGGTTGTAAATAAAAGTAAATGATAACATAGGAAACACAGCTTTATATTTTACTTACATCTAATGTGTAATTTTTTTTTATTTCTGCAAAAGATAGTTTTGATGTTTGCCCAGCTAAAGGATCTACGTTTAACTTTGAACACAGATTGTCCATCGCAGCCACCCAATTTTCTTCACTCTCCTCTTGTTTAGACATATTTATATAACTGTATTATTAAAAACTATTATAAAAGATGATTTTTTATCAAATAAACACAATATACAATATAGACGTGAAAGTTATCCCGATTTTAACCAATTCTGACAGTTCTTTGGCGGGAAGAACGCACACAAGCGCGCCCTTATATAAATAGGTGTTGCTAGCGATGATTATATATATAGCGAAGATTTGATAATATCAATAAAAACAGATGATTTATTAAAATCATTGTTTCAAGTCTGTTTACTTATAACTTTTACTTTTAAATTATAAAAATGTCTCTCAAAACATTTTTTTATATATATATTACATTGTAAAAGATAATTACATGTTGGTTGCTAATTTTTGTGGAATCAAATACATATTTTTTTTTATATAATTTAATATATTTGCAAAATATATTTTTAGAATATTACAATTATTTATTACTTATATTTACTTTTTTACTTTACTGTATGTAAAAGTACTAATACTTAAAAGTTTAAATCTGAATATTACATATCATATCGTTATCATACATACTACATACTACTATAAATATGTTCCTTGATCAGTATAGCCAAAATGTGTTCTGTGTAAGTGTATTCTGTGATTTTATGTCAAATTGTCAAAGTCAAGAAAATCAAAATAATATCTATGTAACCAAAAACTTTTTCAAGTTTTAATTTTAAGTATAAAATAAAAACATACATATATTTCTTTTCAGTATAATAATTACTTCTAATATGTTACGCCGGCTTTATCACTGCTCCTGTGTTCTATATAGTTTTAAAAAACAAGGCATTAAATTAAATAAGATGCTGAATCCCAAGAGTAAAAAGTAAATTAATAAAACATTTTAATTTTTTTTTTTAATTTTAACAGTTTACATTACTAAAATTGTCTCCTAATTCTAGACAGTGGTATCCTGCACCAACCTTAAATTTAACAGGAATGCCAAGTGTTAAAAGTTTGACTAAAATAAAATATGAACCTGGGAAACGTGGAGTACGACGTAAGGCTATGCTTAATAAACTATTTATGAAAAATATCACAGATCTGATGTCAACCGGAACTATGTCAATGCATTTAGTTGGCCGTGGAATAGAAATATCAAAGGTACTTTTTGTTTCTTTGAAATTAAATTAAAATAATGTTCATATAAAATGAACACTATTTTATAGCAACTAGAGTGAAGAGACCATTATGGCGCAGCGACATAGCATCTTATTGCAAAACCAATGATTATGGCCTTGATTCCCACCGAGGGTGTTCTGTCAGTTCTGCCACTCAACACAAGATCTTGAAATTTAGGCAGAAAGTGTTGTGCCTATTCTACTATATACAATATTAAAAAATCTAATCTAAAAATTAACAATACTTATGTGTCATTCTTGTAGGTAGACGTAAGCCCAGATTTCAAAACTGTTAATGTATTTTGGGTGTGCAAAGGGGACTCATCTGATGTTGAAACAGAAAGAGTCCTGAGTTCTGTTGCAGGACCTCTAAGGCATGAATTATCAACACTAAGGCTTATGGGAGAAATACCTTATATTGTGTTTGTTAAAGGTTACTATGTTTTTTTTATGATTTATATATAACTAGCGGACGAGCGCAGCTTCGCTTGCGTATTTAAGGGTGAATTCTAATAACCCATGAAACATGTGTTCAATGAAATATTTTTAAGAGTCTATATTTCAAATTTTATAAAAATCAGTGCCCATTTAAAATTTTTTCCATACAAACTTTGAACCCCTATTTCACCCTTTTAGGGTTAAAATTTTTCAAAATCCCTTCTTAGTGGATGTCCAGATTACATAAGTAAACATCAGTCCAAATTTCACGTTTCTACCATCAGCGGTTACGGCTGTGCGTGTGTCTTACCTCAGTCAGTGAGGACAAGTCATAAGGTTTTAAGAAATGTTTTATATATGTTTTTTCATTCTTCTGGATGACATTGTCATGCAATGTTTGTGGTTTTCATTTGTTATTTGTGTGATAGAATTACTTTATTTCTCCAATCTGGAAAAAACAAAGTGATGTGTGTTGTTTCACCTCTCAATGCGTAAAATCTCAAATTATAGTGAAGAAAGTGAATTGTCTCAACATTTCATTATCTCTTCCTCCCCTGCTATGTCTACTAAAAAATATAACTAATAAAAAATTAACTACACTCTAATAGTATGTTATCAGTTTGTATATTATGTATCTTCAATTTTATTGAAAAATATTAAATTAATTAATTAATTAATATAAAATTTCTGTAAGGAAGTTATACTTACTTTCACATTATTCTGTCCCAATTTTTGGGACTTTGCATGTCACATTTACATTCAAATGATGCGGCACTATATTTTGTTTTGTTTTAGACAGGCAAGAGGCTCTGTTAATTGATTTAGATCGTCGATTGGTGGCAGCAGATTATGGAGAAGACTTTACTCCTACTGAATTAGGACAATTATTAAAATCAGATTTTACATTAAATACTAAGCTCTCACCAGAAATGCAGGTTCGTTTTTAAAATTATTATTCTCTGTACATTTTTCTTAGTATCTAAACATATTTTATATAGAAAGCTAGTATAAAATCGCTATATAAATGCTATCTTGAATGTAAATTACACTTTATAATTAGTTATTTGTTTGTTTAATTCTTAAAAAATCTCTACTTAAAAGTAGTTACTACTACTACTTAAAAATTTCATTATATTTTTTAGCTTTGTATCTACTAAAAACAAATATTGGTAAAAAAATATAGAAATTAGCTATTAGTGAAACTATTAATGACATGTCAATTTGTGTATAAGGTAGTACATTTCCAAATTGTTACTAGGCAAAAATTAGACAATTGGAAGAAGCAGAACCCATATTAGAAGAGCCCATACCAGAAATGACACATAATGTATATGGTTTAGATCATTCAAAAATCTTGAATAGATTATTAGCGGCCAGAAAGAAAACAAGAGATGCTTGGAACAGTCTCTGTGATGATACCATCATAAGTTACAGAGCTACTAAAGAAAGCAGCTCCCAGCCTATAATGGATGTAGGAAAACAGAAAAGTGAATTAGCCGATTTCTTGCTAAAAAGACAGGTATGGTTATTTTTTTATTATATTTAT
>JAEBDU010012892.1:44189-98446 GCA_016802625.1 Heliconius numata
CTGGTTTCTCGTTTCCTAGCCTATTGAAACATGAAACGCTTACTGAAACTTCAACTCAGCAAAAAATGCGAATTGAGTTCAACATTTTATCAAGCATTGTTCATACTACAATATGTCATCGATGTCTATTCAAATATGACTCGAAGTACATACGAATGTAGATTTATAAGGCGTTATGTGCCTTTATCACTTAGGTTAGTAAATAAATAGTTATTATCCAACTTATAAGGTAGTAAAGTTTACTTGCGGCTTCGCCCGCATGGTCTTAAGGAAACAACAACTTATTAAGTGTACTGCAGTCTGTATCGGATGACAATTTCTATTCTGTCCGTATTTCTAAGTGTCTAGCAACCCTGACCACAGCCAATAGGTAAAATAGAATAGGTTAAAGATATGAAATAAGCCTAAGCCTATATATAGTTTTTCTTAATAAATAGTACTGTAAAAATGTATAACACAAAATATTATGTGTTTTTAAGTTTATTAAACTTCAATCAGTATAAAAATTACTTTGTTTTAATATTTAGTACATTTATCGCAACGTAGCGCACGGGCGCAAGGGGTAGGATGACTAAACGCGAAGGTTGTGGGTTCGGTTCCTATTCGAGAAATAAAGTATTTAATATTTTGATTTGCTATGACGATAATGATGACGTTGTTCTCTTTTAATACAAATCTGGCATAAATAGTTGCGGCCGCATTACCAGTGATTCAGCTGCCAAGCGTAGCGTGCAAACATTTATATGTTCCAATTGAAGGGGAAATGTAGTTAATAAAGCAACTAGATTAAGCACTTCGTATTTCATTGCGAGGAGTGGATTTTAAAGAAATTAGGAATTAGGATTTTTGTAACACTTTATTTATAATAATTATGATTATAATTTTAATGTAGCATTTATGTATATCACACTAGTTATATACTATGGCTGCGCGCCTGTGGTCAAATTGAAATTCTAAGAATTGTGTAGGTATGACTCACAGCGTTGTCAAACGTTCCGATTTTTGGCCCAAAAATTAAATGTCCCGATAGAGACAGGTATAGTCCAGCTTTTCACCGACATTGAATCTGGCAACGCTGATGACATATGACCCATTCTGAGAGGCAAGTGTCCCAGGTAACTCTGACCGCAGTAACAGTACTCTTAGCTTGATGTAAAGTTGTCTCGATAGACTTTTTAGATGAGGGACTTTCACAAAATATTTTTTTAATTTAAAACCAATAGGTATGTAGTTCCTGAGATTAAAGCGACAATTCTTCAGCTTTTTTTTTTGAGCTGACTTTGTATCTCGGGCATATAGAGTAGAGCTTAAAGTTTCAGCTTTATAGATGGATAGAGACTGGAGTAACTATAGATTCAGCGCGGATTGCTATATGTTTAATTATGTGTGTATTTGGCCTTAATTATCATATTAGGCACTGTATTATACACATTCGAAGCATATTGATTTCTATTAAGATTGATTCGTTTTATGGCACCCGAGGGCCTGAATTATTCAATCACTATAAACTAAATAACATATTAACACACGGAGTGCGTAGCGCCAATGTGAGTCAGTTTCTTTTGTTTGTAAAAAATGTAAATAGACTCAGCGTCGCACTAACCCGAACACAGCAGGGTAGGCAAATGGTAGGTAGTGTTAAGACACTCCCTCCCTCAATTTGCGCCGAATTGTGGAAACATTACTGGCGGAACTCAACGCCGCGTTTTACCTCGTCACCAGAGCGAAGAAATTAAAATATTTAATTTTTATTTCCTCGAATTGTAATAGAACCCGCAACCTGCACGACGACTGGCTTCTCTTGTTTGTGTATCGTTTTATTCAAATGTTTACATGTAGCAGCTCTTTATGATTATCAAGTTTATTGCACTTTTAGCCCTCGCACGTAACCGCGTATTTGCGCGATCGACTCTTTGTAGGTATAATGGAAAACTATATGTTATCATTCAACTTCAACTGATAACTTGAAGGCTGAACTGTTAAACAATATAATTAACAACGAAACTTCGTTAAATTGCTTTTATTTTTATGTGTTATTTAATAAATTTATAGGCAATTTAAATGAAAAATTTTGGCCCCATTGCTGGGAAATATTTGGCAAATGCTCTATTCAGTTGTAAAATATTTCTATCAAAAGTACAGGGTGAGTCATATTGAACTTTCCGGTTTTGGAAGGACGTTGCACGAAGAAGGGAAGGAGTAGAAGGGTGGGGATGGTGTCATTAGACGCGCCATGACATGCAGTTTTAGTGTGAGCAATGGCTTGGTCGGGACAACATCGTGCGTTCGTAGTTGAAGAGTTTATTAAAAATGGCGGCTCCGTGATCACAACACAGCGTGCGTTCCGTTTACATTTTGCTATTGGTCGACGTGATCCCATTCCCACTGGACCAACAATCAGAAATTGGGTATCAAATTTTAGAGCAACATCATCAGCATTAAAAACAAGACCACAAGGCCGAATTAGGACGTCAACGTCAGCGGAAAACGTGGATAGAGTGCGGGCTTCAATTCAACAATCCCCTCGGCGTTCTGTTCGGAAACATGCCGCTTCACTAGGATTATCTTTCAGTAGTGTCCGCAGAATACTGCATAGAGACCTTAAATTTCACCCATACAAGATTCAGGTAGTGCAAGAATTAACAGTTAGAGACTTAGACACACGTCACTTACTGTATATTTCTTTGTTATTTGGAATAATTGACTTTGTAAATGTATTTTGTTTTATTAAAATTTTAATTTGAAGTAGAAATTGCAAACTTGTTTATAGAAAGCAGTCTTGACTGACTACTTTTGTAAACATGATAGGTTGTGGGTTCTATTCTCACTCGAGGTAATGAAATATTAAAAAATTTTATTTCTTCACTCTAGCGTTTACGTTACTTACAATACAGGGTGGAATTGTCAGCGCCACTTTAAATGAAACCATAGTTTTAACTACTCTATAAAAGCCTAATATAATTCGGAAAAAAAATAATTCTCAAAAATAAAAAAGTTTTTTTTTCAAACAAAGTAAATAATAAAATTATCGTTTTAAAATAAAACGCCATTTGTAAAGTATAACATAGGCACGCACACACTTACCTGTCAAAGCGGCAACGTCGCATACGTATGTGTGCGTGACACGAAATACAGGTATGGATAAAAATCGTTAAATGAAAAAAAAATCCTACGTCCAAACCGTTGACGTACCTTGATTATTTTTTTTAATTCTGGGTTTGAAATATTCTACCCTATATGCAGTTTCAGTAAAAGAAGCGCTGCCTCTTCCACCCTGTATACCTACATTTTAGCAATATCAATTCCGGCTCTCTCAGCAGAACTGCCTCCCTTTTCGGTGGTAGCTTTCTGTAGGACTGACACTACTGACATTTTTATGTACCTAATTGAATAAACAATATTTTGATTTTAATTTACAGTAGCTGAGTACTAAGTTTTCTTTAGAAAACTTTCTTAGGTTTAAGTTTCGCTTGTATTGAAACTTTTTGTACATTGTTAAATATTATTTTCAGATTTTACAAAACAAGTTGGCGAAGCAAAGTCATAATGATCGAGAAACTTTAGAAGAAGTGTATGCTGAAAAAGAAACGGATGAGGAACCAACTTATGAAGAGGACTACGAAGACGATTTAGACGAACCCTTTTATAATGAAAAAGTCGATTTAGAAAAGAATAGAAACTAATAATTATATTTGCTAATATTTTATAAGTACCTTAAGTTACCTTCATGTAACTGTAAGTAGTTGTAGAGTAGATGTAATAAAAATTTCATATACAAGCATACTTTGTTTTTTTTTTCTCCTTTTTTGTATTCTTATCCCTATTGTTATATTTATATTCAAAAAAATATATTTTTACGATATAACAATAGATTCACAATAGAGGCAAATCGAGGCCCAGGGTTATAGGCGTTTGACTGTTAACGCGACAGGTTGTGAGTTTGATTCCCACTCGATAAAATGAAATAATTAATATTCAAATTTCCTCGCTTTGGTGTCGAGGTAAAGTTAGGGCTAAAAAAAATACCAAAACCCACGCCGGTCCCAATAAAATATTAGTATTTATTATAAAATATTTTATAATAAATATATATTTATTTACTTACATAAGTACTTGTAATATAATTATTAATCGCTATTGAATAGACGAATAACAATTATATCAAATTCCAATAAAGTATTGTCACGTAGTAGGTAGGTAATGGATGTGTAACATTTTATTACTCATTCATTTGTATATATTATGATAAAGCTACAATATGTTTTAATTAATTTAATTTAATTATTATTTAATCAATATAATTATAGTAATAATTAAAAAATGACTTCAACCAATCTTACAGGGTGTAAAGCTTTTTCAATTGACCACAAAATCAAAATATTAGATATTTTTTTAGCCGATTTCACTTAAATGATTTATTATATATTTTAAATCGTTTCGAAAATTTTTATGTAGCTTAATTATTACAAATGCAAACTTTTAGTTTTCGAAAACATTTAGTCTGGTTTTTTTGTTTTTATACTAAGACAGTAACAAAATATATTTAAATTTAATTCATAATATTTATAAGATACTTCTTAAAAATGAGATGTAGATGTAGAAATAGATGTGATAGAATTTATTTGAATTTGATGAATATTAATAATGTAAAAATATTTCAAAACGATCAACTATTCGTTGACACTAATGAAAGTGATACAGACAAAATAAATTGTGTATTTTAATTTATTATGTGTTTTGCCCGGTTAGACCATTTAAACAATACATTTTATAAAAAAAAATAATGAGTTAATAGCTGTTTTTTTGAATACGGTAAAATAAGGCGAAAACGGTTAGGTAAGGTTCTGAGTTTTGACCAGGAAGTGGATAATGGAGTGTCTTATTGTTAGATTCAGCTCTTTACTTATCTACGACATGGGAGAGATGCGTGTAGCTGATATATTTATCAGCTAGTAAAAGAAAAACGATATAGACTAAGTCTTCGATTAAGATTATTTCAAATGAATTCTATATTCTGCAATACTTCTGTAACGACGGTGGCGTAAAATTTTACTACGAATTATACTTCTGCATAGATTTTTAGGGTTCTGTACCTCAAAAGGGAACCCTTATAGGATCACATTGTTGTCTCAAACTGTCAAGACCATTTATCTCGAGGTTGCGTGGAGGTATCACGCTGAAATTAATATCAAATATTTAGGTCTTTGGTCCCTTGAAGCTTAGAAAAAAATCAAGCTCTTAAGCCACTCCTAACGCAAGCAAAAGATACAAGCTTTTATGCATCGATTTTGCTGTATTTCATAGAAATATCATAACAAATTAATATTTTTAGCATTTCATACAAAATGAATGCATATGCTCGTAAACTTAATTTTGTCAATGTTTATAAATTGTTCTTCTCGTTTACCTAAAACCTGAAATTGGTACGGAAACGTCGGTGGGACATTCCGACTCGCACTTAACCGGTTTTTTATTTCAGCATACCGTATATCGATGGGTCTGTCTGGGAATAATAGTGTCTGTAGCAGCTATTGATTTTAGGTAAGCAATGTTACAGTGCGTCCGATGACACCGAGCCCGTATCTCAATCAGACGGCAATTCAAATGGAATGAGAGGATAATGTAGATCCGGTCAATAATCAGCAACAAATTGGGGGAATGTATAAGGGAACATTCATAATAAATTACACTTCTGGTCTCATGCAATTAAGAATCGCCTTTTACATAGATTTATTGTCATATATTAATAATGCCAGTATATAATTAATAAAAATACAATTAACCAACCAATAATTAAGAAAAGAATAAGTGATAAGTAATAAATATTTTTATGAAAACCAAGTATATATTTTTGTCTAATTATTTTCTCTTTAGTTAGTGAGTATTGCATTTGCAGTGTGATTGTAAATAAACTATTATATAATATACAAAATAATGAATACGCTAGTGAATCATGGTAATACTTTTTCGAAATTTCTATAAAAAATAGATTTAATAGAAGAACAGCTTTAGCTTATTTCAACTAAACCTGTTGTAATGTTCAACAAGTTGCAAGATATCCGTTTACAGGAACGGATGGCACTGTTCGAAATTATGAGGGATTTTCGATTTACAAGGATTGTTCCATTAAGAACAAGGACAACAGTAATTTCTGTCTTATAGTAAACTTATATTCAATAATTATATTATAGGTACCCTCTTTAGAAGTTATCACATTGCCAAGACGCCCCCGTACTAGCACTTAGATTTTAGGCATTTTAGTCGAAGGCTCCTATGGGTTTTTATATCCAGTATAGAGTAATAAAGTTAATCCAGGTCCTGTGTAGTGCAATATCGAGCGGGGCCCGGGGGCGAAGGGCGCGGGGCGGAGGCTCGGGCGGCGGCGGCCACCTGTTCGCACCCCCGCCCCGCACGCCCCCCCGCGCCGCCTGCCACCCCGGGCTCCGCTGCGCGCGCGGGCCCTTCCCTCCACTCATTCGTTTCGCGACGCGTCGTCTCGCCGGCCGGTTTCCGCCTCATTCGATCAGGCTCATTCGCTTCTCGTGCGCTTGCCTTATCACTCGATCGTCCATTTCACATATAAGAGATGACGGAAAGCACGGAAACCCCAGCGGCCGCAGCGCCAGAGAAGACCCCGACTGAAAATGGTACCACTGAGACCCCACCAGAGGAGACCCCTGAAAAGGCTACCGAGGAAAAGGAAAAGGAGACCCCGCCGCCCAAGGAGATGCGCGCAGTCGTTCTTACTGGATTCGGGGGTCTCAAAACCGTTAAGATTCTGAAGAAGCCTGAGCCTACTGTAGCTGAGGGCGAGGTCCTGATTCGCGTTAAGGCATGGTAAGTGATCAATTATATTTTAGGGGTTGTTAAAGTTTGAAAAAAGAAAAAATGTACTTAAACATTTTTTTTATTTTCCAACCGTCATCCATCAATTCAATATTTTCATTTACTGGGGGTAGACTTGACGCGAATGCAAGTGTAGATAAAAATTGAGGACTTTAAAGTTTAAATTTCTGAAAATCAAACGAAATATAATGATAACGTACTTATTTACAATTATTTATTGTTAACGTAAAAATCGTAGTGTTTTAATTCGACGACCGTGACGTAGTACCCACTTACCCAGTGCCTCCGCTGCACTGTTCAATCGGATCCCGTTTTCGTCTCGCTTGCTTCATTAACATCTGCCTGCCGTACCTCACGACTTAAGTATAATACGGCCAACGAGTCGTGACCACTCTGAAGATAGTTATAAACTGCTCAACAGATTTGATTTGAGGATTTTTCTTATTTTTTAACATATTTTCTCGAATGATCATTGCGCATAGATTCAGAAATCCTAACGGGGTGGCCGAGACTTGTTAACCGTATTGTACCCGATTGAGAATTCTGCACGCACACTTTCGTTGCGTCCATTGCTCGCCGGTTGCCGGCGGGTGACGCGCCCGCGCCCTGAGCGACGTGACATTCTTAAATGTAAATAACCATCAATTTAAGGGTTGACACACCCTTTTAAAATTACGATGTACTGGCACGCAAAAATACTAAATTACCAAGTATTTCTTGCTTAAATATAATATAGGTATAACTGGAAACTATAAGTTCACACGGAGGAGTTTTGAATGACCAATTGTTCTTTGTATGTATTTATCGCTTCAGTGCTTCGTAATAAAGACGCAACGACAGGATACTTGAGATAATGACGTGAACAGAAATATGAATGTCGAAATAAAAAGAAATTTATAGATATATATATATATATATATATATATATATAAATGTCTTCGTATTCGTTGAAATCTAATAGATAGTCAATAGATATTTCTAAAGTTGGCAGTAAGCATGCGCGTAGCTCATCCATCAGTTCCTTTGAAGGGAAGTAATTTAGGGTTAACTGAACCACGTAGGCGCGAGGTGTCAAGTTGGCGCAGATCGCATCCCTGGTCTTGCTATATATAGTACGCTTATCGTTGACTTACTATGTTAATGACCGCGACAATCTCTGTCCAGAACCAGCTGCCGTTAAAAGTCATTCCAGTATATGTAATTTGCACATAAAAATTTACAAAATGTAACCTTGAGACCAACTTCGTTGTCACACATGTGCGACAGTTGTGGGTTCGAATCCAACGAGTAATGAATTATTTTATTTATTATTTTCTTTTCTACGCTCTGATACCAAGCGGAAAGAACGGCGTTGAGTTCTGCCACTCAACACGTAATGCCTCAAAAATTCAGCTGAAAATGGGGAACAGAGGTTATTTCAACCACCACCGTACCTATTTCTTATATCTGTCAAATACTAAAAATTGTCACAAAATTAATTCATATCTAATAATTCCTGTGTACTTAAATAGGGATATGGTAAGCTTCATATCAAGCACAAGATCGTCTTAAGTCTAAATATAGTTCAGTTCAAGGATAAACGTGTTCTGTTTGAAACTGTAACATAAACACAACAAGCAACCACATTACTTAAAGAATATTCACCCACAATTACATAGGCATCACGTTAAATAACGGCTTTATCTTGACTCTCTCTTCTCTCTTGACTCTCTTTACTTTAAAAAAACCCTAAAAAAATATGTTGAACATTTTAGAAGAAGCATGGAATGCAATGTAACTTAAACTAAGTATTATAATTTAGTATAAAAATATATCTGTGAAACTTATTATAGAAATAATAACACAAATACTTGTTGTAATATACTTAAATATGTAATAATATCTTAGACTCTACTTCCATCGACTCGCGCACAAGGGTCCCTTATTTAATAGCGCTATTAATTTAATGACATGAAACAGTTATAAAATGAAATCCAAACCTATTATAGCGTTCGTCATAGACACGGATGCTGTAGTGCCGCCTCTCTTCATCTTCATCTTAAAACAAAAAGATTGGATCCGACATATGAATAACACACCATTATATTCAATTAGGTCAAGTCGATGTCAGAAATTTTTCCGAGAAATCTTATGGATGTACTCTCGCCCTTTTATATGAGTAACTTTCTTTTTTGATGTTTAATCATATGTGAATGCGCACGACGGAGAGATCTCGCTGGTTTTTGTTTATCATATCTAAAATAACCTATATAATTACTTCTAGTAGTACAGTTATTTATATTATGTGTGCATTTATTCTGTTATCATCTAACAATCGGTTCGGATTGTGGTTTCCATCACGCTGTCATCAGCATTAGTCTCGTTACTACGAGAGTGCGTGTTAATTGCTCACATCCTTCCCTTTGTTGGTATGAATTTAATGTCTAAAAATAACTTCTGCCCTTCGAATGCCTGGCTCCAGGGTATAGAGTGCAGTATTGTGGCCACGCAGCCACATAAGATGAGAGAGATGAATTTGTTTATTACCCTCTTCCTTATTGAGATCGTCTGAACGAGATAGCTCTCTTCCTATGACTCAATAGAAAGTAATGCTCTTGAACTAACTCGATTTAAGTAACTCGCTAAGTTGTGCCTTGGTACTTGGTTGACGAGTGGGTGGACTCGCTTCTGCAAATGTTATGGTGGTTTACTTGTTGAATGTACTTGCCTAGGACAGTATTGTTCTATTTTCTATTTTAAGAACATTTGCTAATTATATATATTTGTATTTATAAATTCTATTTGAAATTATAATAATTAATAATATAAGGAATAAGATTGTCTCCATTAATCAATTTCCAAGGAAGAGCTTAGGATCATGACAGCGATTAAGTACTTCAAGTTAGTTAAAGAAAAGAAAAATTTTTACTTATCCGTATTATTTCTGAATACAAGTGTTGTCCCCTGTATTGGGTTGCGTAAACAAAAGACATTGATTTGTAAAACAATTGTTTAGTTAAGTATGACTGGGGCGTGCGTCACAGGCTTATATTTGATACGTTTGTTTTCTACTGTTACAGATGAGTCAGTTAACTTGGTTATCGATATTGACTCATTAACAAACAAAAGTCACTTTATTGCTGTGATAAATTTGATTTCGTTTTCTCGACTTGTGGTTTGTTTTAATATAAATATGCAACGGGAGTCAGGATAGACATTCTGTAAAAGACATATGGCGCGACTATAAAACGAAATCCTTGATCGCGTAGCAGATGCTGGTGGCGGGTCGTCCGTCGTCCGTATATTGTTGGTGAAGTCAACGAACTTACGAAAATGCTTCATCGCTTATTGTGACCATAATCGAATCTGCTCCCTCTATATGGTAAAGATTTCGCATTCTCTTAATCTTTTTTTATCAACAAAATGCGCATGTGCATTCAATTCTGAGGACATGTCTCGGTGTTCGTCCATAATGTATTTGTTGGCAGGGTCGATATACAGGGTGGTTATGTACTTTCCCTGGTTCCTAGTAATTATTGATCCAGATTTTTTGTAGGCCGTTAACCCTTAACTAAATGAACACTAATAATATAGACGCTTTAGTCATTTCGTATAAATTTCTATATCGTTTTAGTCATCTATTACTCGATAGCTAAGTAAATTGAATTGGAAAATCCCGTGACTCGTTCGCACTATGGGGTGTGGTTGCCCTGCGCCGGGTGCCGGGGGGTGAGCGCCGGCGTGGGCCCGGGGGATGAGGGTTGCGAGTGCCCCCGCTCGTCTGGCGGGGAGGCGGGGGGCCCAGAGGGGGGAGTGGCGGGCGCGGGGGGCACGCGGCCAGATCAATACGCGTCCCCGGCCCTCGGTCCTCGCGACCAATCTCCGCGAGCCCCGTCTTTCGACGCCGATGCTTATTTTTTTATAGCATCCATTAAGTATACTTCTTGATGAAAATGTAGATATAGAGGCATGTGTTGGATTTTTATTTTTCTAACGTTTTTTTTTTGTTGTTTGTTCGGAACGTTGGACGTTTTTAATTGTCTTATAAACGCGCACTTTAAAATATATAATTAATATTTTATTTGTAGACAGTAGTAGCAGTTAGAAATAAATGTTATTTATATTAAATATTCAATCAATCAAAAACACTTTATTGCACAAAGAAAATACAATTAAATTTGTAAATTATATACATTAATATTAATTTGAGAGATTTTTACTTGTAACCATTAATCCATGTTTAAAATATATGAAAAATGAAACGACAACGTTCGATAACTGCAAAATTTCAATGCACTAACAGCACTAAGTTCATATAAGTACGTTTATTGTATAATTTTATTATCACAAAGCGCTGAGCGGACACAAGTAATTTATTATCGACTCAGTTGTACCCCTCTCACAAGGAACATTACCACGATCCATTAAATTTCATATAACAATAATAAAATAAAAAGTCACTTTGAGAGACGAGATGTTAATAAATCTATATATTTATGGATTTGGAAAATAATAATTATCTATTATATTTATAAAACTGTTTTTTAGATTTATTTAGGTACATAAAGTAAGGTGGATTGCAAAATGAAATTATCAGTTTTTGTTTACATAAAATAAAAAATCACAGATTGGGAAGCGAAAAATTCAATAACTATACATGTAAAAAGAGGTATATGATAAAATCTACCATTAGGCAGGCATTTTGATAAAATTGCAGCAAAACAGATTTTTTATTGAATTGACAGAAGTTTTAGTTAAAGTTCAATTCATAGATTTTGTCTTTAAAATGATAATATTAGAACACAAGTAATTTAGATGAGAAAATAAATAACTGTGTCATTCAAGCGGGCGAAGTCGTGAGCGGGTCGCTAGTCTATTATAAAATAAATGTCAATAGTATACAGTATTTAAAAAATGGCATAATGTATATGTAAAAAATATAGTTTTTTGTTATTTCTTTTACAAAAATACACACAAAGGAAATTAACCGTTCTTTCTAACACGTGCTCTCTTTCAATAGTTCTATTTTATTATTATCTACATTCATAAGCCCTTTGACGCCCCTGTATCCCCTAATTTAGAAGCAAAATATCAAGCAAAACTTGTTTGGTGCCGCCAAATAACATTATCGTATCTAATTTAACGATAAATCGTTAATTTTACCAATTATACATCATTTAGATTATACATTTTAAATATTATTTAAGGTCACTCGTGGCCCAGAGTGTGACTGTGAACGAGACAGGTCGTGCGTTCGATTTCCACTCAAAGCGCGGCGTTGAGTTCCGCTACTCAATATGCAATCAAATTCTGGAAAAAATCGGCGAAAAATGGGGAACGGAGTGCTTTGATACTGATTAGGCAGAGGAAATCTAGGGTTAAGCTAAAAAATTAAAATTTTTTTTTAAAAAACAAGAAATGTTATATAAAATAATAAAGCAGAAAAATTGAGTCACTATTTGTACCCGTTTGACAGGAAACAGCCATATGATGGTTTACAAAATACTTTAGGGGCGCGAAACGTTTTTATTTCTCAAATTAGATATTTTGGGAAGGTCAGAATTATATCCATATTATACTAACACTCATTTGGCCCCTTTTTTATGGCCCGCATGTGTCGACGTGTTTGTATTGGAATATGGGTCTAATAATACTTATTATTTTCGAAGTCATTTCTAAAGTAAAAAAAAACAATAGTAATATTCTTTTTTTAGCTTCAACCACATAGCAGAGTAGGCAAAAGGAACATAGGAACCTAGACTTAAGACAGTCCGTTCACATTATTATTATTATCATTGCTTGTGCATTGCTTGTACTTGTATCATTGCTTGTCACAGTATTATCATTGCTTGTTTATTTATTTAATACAATTTCTAATATATAGACAAATAAATATTTTATCAGTATGAGCAAGTGCATTCTGAGAAAATTGATAACATTTTGGAATGTCAAGAATGGCATCAGTATTGATAATTTTGTTAGTGAAGTCATCCGATTGTGTAAATATAACATTTACTATTTATCTTTTCTATCCTAAACTGACTATTTATATTTACTTTAAGTTCTTTGTCTATGTTATCAGTATTTGTATTACTTTCTAAGAAGGTACCGAACTATTATTATTGACGATTATGATAAAATATTTTAAACAAACCTGATCTCATTCTCATTTGAGGTCAGCTGTAGCGCAGAAGCACAAGTGTGACTAAACGCGACTGGTAGTGGATTCGTTCCCCGTACTGTGTGCGGGATACAGCGTGAAGCTTTGAAAATTTAATTCTCAATCGTGATACAGCTCTTATTTCACTTATAATAATATTTACAATGTCACAGAATAAAAAATAGTCAAAACCAATAAAAAAAAAACCATTTCGCCTCTAACGGTTACTTGAATTAAAGTTTTATGAAGGTACGTCCTAAAATGTGTACCCATACACTTTTACAAATAAAAGACTTGAGGCACAAAAAGTGGCTTCACTCGTATCGGCTTTTACATTATAAGAGAACCACTGGTTACTTAAGTCTTCGAGCTCCGAGGTTATAATAATAATAATAAGTACTGTATTCTTTGCTTTTTTAAAGTGATAATTGGTCGATTATAATCGAACTCTTGTCTGATCTATATCCGCTATTAACGTTCATATAGTAGATACTGTTTATTGTTTCTATTTCCACACTTCACTCGAGTGCATCTAATGTGAGAGCTTCTATATTCTATTTGACTGTCGGAAGTAAAAAAAAAATGAAATTAAATTACCTTCACTGTATACAGCACGGTAGCCAGAAGGAACCTAACGTTGAGCCACTCTGTTCCCCACTTTCTGCCGAATTTTGGAGCTATTGCGTTCTGAGTGGCGGAACTCAACGCCGCGCCTCTACACTAGAGCCAAAAAATGGATATATATATTTAAATGAATATTTCATTTTCTCGAGTGGGAATCGAACCCACAACGAGTCGCGCTGTCGGAAATGTGACATATATTTATATATAGTTTTAGTCCGCCAGAACGGGTCAGTGTTTTTGTCGATGTAAATTTATGCTTGTTTGACCACCCCAAGCGAGTGTCCACCCAGCTGTGGAATGGAGACTCATTTCCTGAAAACACAAAGAGTGGGTAATGATTGACATATTTTGTTGTTTTTATTACTATTATGTTGATGGATTAAGTTAGATAGAGTTAGTTAAGTATAAGATTCGAAGAATAAAAAATACTAAAAATATATTTTTAAAAAATATATATATTTAGGCCAGTCGAGGTGCAGGGGCATAAGCGTATGCCTGTAAACGCGACAGGTTTTGGGTTCGATCCTCACTCGAAGAAATGAAATATAAAAATTAAAAATATACTTTCATTTCTTCGCTCTGGCACCGAGGCCCGGCGTTGTGTTGGCCACTTAACACGTCATGTCTCGATAGTTCGGCGGAAAGTTGGACAGAATGTCTTAACATAAGGTTGTCTTTGCCTACTGTGTGCGGGTTACAGCGTGAAGCTGATTTAATTTGTTACAATTATATTGATGGGTTAACAATAGTATTAGTTAAACAGATTTATCCGAAGAATAAAAATTATATTTATCTAATTATTATGACTATTGGTAGAAAATATATTATTACTTACTTGACCACAACCACGTACATCGACCGTGAGTTGTCAACTGTGCTGCAATATCCAATGACTGATATTGCCAACGGATTCTTTAAAGTCATATTAAACAAACAATATATTTATTTACATTGAAATTAAATAAAAAATTGGGTAGGCAGAGAGAACCTAATACTAAGACACTCCGTTCCCCACTAATTACTCCGCCGAATTCAGGAGGGTTTGCGTGTTGAATTCTGCAGACATTTGTCAAACAGTCATATATTTAAATTGTTATTGATTTAAATTCCTTTTATAAATTTCTAATTCTATGCTACGGTTAATAACATTACAAAATATTATTATTTTTTGTTATACAATTATATAATCTGTCAGGTTTATAGGAAGTTATGGTCACGTGTGGTAGCTCCGTATAGCTTTGTTTAAGCACCGCTAACCGGATGCTTGAGACCTACGGGCTTCCGACCGCCAAAAAGAACTACAAGAATTTGAATTCGGAATTCGGATTAAGCTATAGATTAATATTAAAATTTATCCGTCTATTTATGTTCTGTTTATAAATATTATATATTTTTTTATTAAAGAGGTTTAATATTTATTTGTTATGATATCTCGTTATTTAAAGTAATAATTAATGCCAATAAAAGTAGTTCCATTACAATGTAGTGCGCAATGTAGTTATGTGTGTTTAATATATATTTTTTAATTTAACCTAAATTCCTCTGTAAAAGGATCATGGAGTAAGGGTTTTGAGTCACGCTATTTGCTTTACTTGGTACTATGGTATTTAAAGTCATGCGACGTTTGCTGAAATTCTATGTTTTTTGTCCCCATAGTTACACCTTTACAAGCTATAAGAATTTTAAATAATATACTTACATTACGTAGCTTCACGCTGTATCTCTAACGTGGTAGAGTAAACGCCGCGCGGAGCGCCGAGGGCTACTGTCTATGCATACACCTTTCGACCTCGTCCGACTGACTGACTGTCATCAATCTCCACTAATACCTGCCCTCCAGGGGCATGTATGAAGAAGTTGATTATTCGAAGTTCAATCGAGATCTCTCTCTGCATCTCTTACCACTCGCTTTTACTTTTTTGCTATTTTGTCACTCATTCGCTCGATGAGGCCTAAACCAACTGCGCATATTCTTCATCATTCTCTTTTCCGGATTCGATCAGCTAAGCTGACGTCGCTTATCCTACGTCTTTCTTTCACTCTTCTTCTGAAATACCCGGAGTAACGTACTAGCACTGCATTTCTGTCAATCACTAGCATCTCTATTAAAATTGTATATATTTCTAATAATATACTTAAATATGAATATATTTATATATACACAGTGAACAAAAAAATCAGAAATCTATATGCAATTAAATATTACAGAAATATTGCGTCAGGATATTATAACATATTAACAGAATATAAAACACTGATAATCGAAGCCGCAGTTTCCTGTCTCTATTCATAATGCGTTCGTAATACAACGTAGGTTAGTTCGCTAACTCGTCAGTACGAACATACCTACGGAATACAAATGAATCAGAAAGCACGCGAACTAGGAAATTCCTTTTGGTGCGCTCGTACTCTGTATCTACTATACACGTGAAATAGATATTTTAATTCATTAATAATGTCGATTGTACTATGAACGATAACCTCAAAATTAAAACCTCGTGTTGAGTGGCGGAACCTAACGCTGCGCTTTGCCTTCAAAACGAAGAAATGAAAATATTACTATTGGGGATCGAACCCACACCCGTCACGTTTTGCAGTCACATCCATGTGCCACTACGCCACAACTGCCTCAAATTCCTTATAGTATGTTTAGTCACAAACGAAATGAACATTAATATGCGAATTTAAAATGCCCTTGCATCCGCACCGTCTTTTATCAATAAGCACTCTTAGTCAGGCTATGACTATGAAAGGAAGTTATTTTTAAGTGACATTTTTAACTTGTCTATTAAGTTTGATGTCTAAATTGGATTCAATTAGTAGTGTAATTGCTGAAGGGTGAGTCAGAAGAATTATTCTTTTGGTTTGTGTCAAAATAAAAACCAAGTAAAAATCCATTTAGTCTTTAACTAAAACCTAAATCGTATTAATATTGAAATCATATATTTAAGTTCTTACCAAATTCCAATACACAAACACCAAATTTATTTAAGCACAAATCCACTGCACGAGTATAGCGATATAGCTATATATAATACACATATCTTATTATATCTAAGCGTTGTCTATCCGTCGCTCGCACGACAGTTGAAGGAGATAGTTAAGTACTTACTTTCCTAAGTATAAGCACGTTCAACATGAAACATGAGCGCCGAACGGAAGAAGAGTTTGAAGTGTAATATGGTGGAGGTACACACTCCGCATCACAATGACGCTTATGAACTCTTTATGACGTAACTTGAAAATGTCAGAGACTTTTATATCGGTAATCGCAGTTAGTTGCAGCTTAGGCATAGTATTAACTTCTTGAGACTGTCTGTAGATATTTTAGTTTTACCATTAATTATATTTAGTATTATTTTTAGTTTGCTTAATCGATTTCTTCCTTTTAATTTTTAGACTCTTCTGTGTTAAAGACCAAAGATTGACCGATTTTGAATTTTGAATATAAGAATATTCATGGATTCGTCTAAGCTTGCGTGTTTAAAGACATGATAATAATTCAAATTCCGCAAAAAACTGTGGTTAACACGGTGATTATAGTAATTTAATTTGATAGTTTACTGCTAGTGACATGACCACGGATCACGAAAGCAGAGTACGAGTTCAAACTCCCACAATATTAACTTCTGAAGAAATAATAATATTTAGAAATTTGGGATGGGAAACAAAAGTTAAACTGAAATATGTAAAATAAAACAATAAGAGAAATATCCGCCTGGATAAAACAAAAAAAAAATACTTCCAATAATTTTGAGTTCTGTCAAGAGTTATATTGAACAAATAACCATTGAAATAATTGTATAATCAGTTTATTTAATATACAACAAACGTGACTAATTAAATCGTCCCAAGGAGCCCAGTAATTTTTAAATGAGTCCAGGTGGTCATTCCTGACATAATACAGCAAAAAGAAGATGACTGACTTAGGCAACAAGTCCTGTTTATTCTACTTTTTAAAACTCCAAAGAGATTTTACGCTTTGAAGTGCTGGGTAGCATATACTTACAAGATAACCTTCGAAACTGATATTAAGAAACCTCTCAGAACCTCGTGTGGTTAGTTTTGTCATTTATTGTTGGTAAAATGAATAAATAAATAATATTTGGTTCTTTTTAATTTAAACACGTACAAAAAGATGTAGCAATCAAAAATAACCAGTGGGCGGGTTACCTTTAGTTGTGGTTAGTGTATATTTAAATTCATATCTTGTAGTTTGCGACTTTGCGTGTTTCAACTATAGTATACTATACTAGGTATAGAAGTGACGCGACGTCGCGACGCCCGCCGCCGCCGGGTCGCGCCGTATCGACGACCCCAATGCAATTTTAAATTACCACGAAATGGGGGTGGGTTTTTCATTCATTTGTATACATTTTAATAGTACTTGGAAACATGTTTGAAGAGGGTGTCGTAGTGCGAAGTTATGATTTAAATTAAATCAAATGTGCATACAGCAGGGTAGGCAGAGGGAACTTAATGTTAAAACAATCCGTTTTCCATTTTTCGCCGAATTATTCGAGGCGTTGCGTGTTGAGTGGCGAAACTCAACGCCGGGTTTTTGCCTTGGTGACAGAGAGAAGGAATAAAAATATTATTAAAAAATAATTTATTCCCTCGAGTGGGGATCGAACCCCTGAACCCACAGCCGTTGCGTTACAGTCACACCCTTTTGCCCCTGTACCACTGCGACCACAGTAAGTGCGAAGTTAAGAATAACTTATTCATCATTATTCTTGCCGTATCATTCGGCGGTGTTTAATAAACCGGAAAGTTATTTGAATTGCGTGTATAGAAATTCTACATAATTCATTAATAGCATTACTGCTTTGCTAGGGTTGTAATCGGGTTATTGAGAAAACCTTCGTTGTTCGATTTAAAGGTTTTCATTTGATTACGTTTTCACGTTTCTAAAAGAGATATTTACAGTTGAAGTTTAGTTTTTAAATAGTTCTTCAAAATAAATAAAATAATATGGTATATTCTGTACACAGCAGAGCAAGCAGAGGGAACTTAATGTTAAGACACTCTGTTCTCTAATTTCCGCCGATTTTAAAGGCATTGCATGTTGAGTGGCAATTGAAAGTTAATATATAAATTTAAATAAATATTTCATTTTTTCAAGTGACACACAAATAGGCTTAAATAATTCTTGTGAGTGAATAATTAGTCACAAAATTAGTGACTAAGAATTTCACCCTTTTTCGGGTCAGGTAGGCAATTATGGAAATTATGGGTCTTAATTATGTTATCAAACGGGGACAGGGTTGATGGGTTTGTGTTAGCAATTCGTTTGTTGGCGACATTAGGCTTTATCAACAAAAAGGCCTCGTTACAATTAATATTGTGAGTCACGCACTAAGTAGCTAAGTATATATAATATAACAATCAATAAAAAAGCCAGTCGTAGAGCAGGGGCACAAGTTGTGACTGTAGACGCTACTAGTTGTGGGTTTGATCCCCATTCGAGGAAATGAAATATTTATTTAAATTTATATGTTCATTTCTTTTCTCTGCTGTCCAGGCAAAGTGCGATGTTGAGTTCCGCTACTCAATACGCAATGCCTCCAAAATTCGGCGGAAAGTGCAGAACGGAGTGTCTTAACAGTGGTTTCTCTCTGCCTACCCTGCCGTGTGCAGGATGCAGCGCTGAAGCTGATAAAAAAAACAATCAATAAATATTTTAAGCACGAAATTGTAACTTTTGTAATTTAAATAAATATTCGAAAAGTGAATAATCAATTTGGTCTTTTAAATAATCTTTTTACCTGCACACGGTATCACAAGCCATCATTGTAAAAGGAAGCCATTCAAATCGTTGAATAAACGGTCAGGTAGCGTGCGTGAAAATTCAATGCGAGTAAACGAGACATGGTGCCGGAGATTATCTCAGCTTAGCATTCCAACTCACGGCGTTTGAGTCTTACGATCATTGATAATGGAGGGAAGGTTTAAAATAAAACCCGTGGCCAATTTAGCTAATAAAAAGGATGCGGGTTCTAACAATACTATATCTAATATCTTTAAAACTACTATAGTCCCAATTATTCACAATTGCATGGAGACATTAATATTATTTTAGTGTCTGACGAGGGTTCCCCCTGTTCACCCGATTGCCGGTCGTCCCCTCAAATGAATCAAGTAAATAATGAAACAATGTAAACAGAACTCGGCGTGAACTGTGAATCACTATGAATAACCCCAATTTTTTTTTATAGGAAGACAGAATTTTTGACGGCAGTGAGTCATGTTCGTTCAGTAATTATATGTTGATGGTCTCGGTGTGCTTCGAACCTATAATTTGTATGGAATTGAAAATGTTTTGAAGTTTATATTTATACTATACTTGTTTGCTAACTGAAAATAGTACCTAATTATTTCAAGTTTAACGCCTTATATGGTATTAAAGTAATTGGGAATCATTTGTGAAATTTTGGTTTACTGTAAAGTTATAACATATTTTTATGTAGAAATAATTTTGATACAATTTACCATGTACTACACAGGATCGTGCGTTAAAAAATTAGGAAACCTCTCAGAAAATTAAAAAAATTACTGCATACAAAAGTTATATACATTCTGTTTGTTCCTCTTTAATTTTCAGAACACGTGAGACCACCCAGATTTAGTGTTAATCTACATATATAAAGACGATAATAGAATACGAACTACTATTAAATCTTTAATCTTATATGGTAAAGTAGACGTAATTTTCTAAGATAAAATAACAATTTTATGCCGATATGAAAAATGATAGATACTTATCAATTCTCTTGTAAAACTTCGTATGGTAAACTACATTTACCAGTAAATGGTAATGCGAGTAAACAATGTGCATACGTCACACCCATTGTGTGTAAGACTGCATTATTTCAATACGCTCGTTCTGGACTGTTTTTCGTCAAGGATTTCCAAAAATACTTAGTTTATTAAGTGGGTGAAGAAATGCACTAACATTGAGTTTAAACTCGCATAGTTTTTATAACTACATATTTCTGGCGTGGTAATATGAGATGGTATTTAAAATTATTGTTGAAGTTGATTATAAGTACATGCTAATATTTAACCTATTCGCTTTTTCTGCTAAATATTACCCACAAAATTGTAATAGCTATTTGTAATGGATAAACAAGGTTCCATATTACAAAACATAGGTTGTTCAAATCGATATCAGTTTGTAAATCTTTATGGCGGCGGTACTGGTAGGTGGGTGGAGACAGTCGCAAATATCGATTACTTCGTCCGACGCCCGCGGTTTACAACACGAAGCACGTACCGACCATACAACAATTACACATACATATATTTGTGCTACTATGCATGCATGCAGCCATCATGAATCATATGTAACACGTTTAAAATAACTTCGCGTATAAATTTTCGAAACATTGTGTGAATTAAGATAATATTTTGCCATTACTTCCTATAATCAAAGCTTTGTTTGTATGAGATATGTATGAGAATTGTAAATTTGCAATTTTGCGTAAGTGTAAGTAATAATTTGTTTATTCGTTTCGTAAACTATTGCTAAAAATTACCTACCGATACCCATAATGTCTAAGATGATGCAGTCAGCGTAGTTAAACGCTGGTAAATCTCAATTTGAACCATCCACTCGTAACAAAAAAAGAGGAAGAAGCAGCTACCTCTGTTAAGTTTTACCACATATACTTAGCGAGCAGGTGTCGACCTGAACATATTGACTGATGGTTGATACTTATTAAACATGGACCAATATTTAAATATAAGTTTCTGTATTCCACTCGCGTAGTGATGCATAATAATAAATGGCTACCGCATTCTTTTGCCTCACCGCATTAATTAGACTCCCAGTTTTATTAAATGGTAACGAGATCCATATCGTGAGCGGCGTCGTGGTGTTTATTAATAATTTGAACTTACTTGAAAATATGTTAAGGGCATCTTTATGATTATCTGTGTATTAAATACTTACGTTATTATTATTTGTTTAGATATCATGTATATAGCAATGTTGTAAACTTATAGTATTATTGAAACTTTATTTAGTTTTTAACGAGATATAAAAAGGAGAACCTAGCTGTAAATAAGCTATTTTATTTCAGTGGAGAACCTTCTTTCACAATTTTGGTCTAAACACCTACAACAATAAGACAAACTCTTCTAAAAGTACAAATTTGAATTTACCTTTAAGTTTAAGCAAATAAATATTACCAAATCCATTATTTATAATAAGAAATATCAAATTAATGTAGGAACTGGCAAAGAATGGTGCTGTTATTTAACATCACTTATTTCTTCCACAGTGGTCTAAACTTCCAAGATCTGATTGTACGACAAGGCGCTATCGATTCCCCTCCTAAAACTCCATTCATCCTTGGATTTGAATGTGCCGGAGAGATCGAGCAGGTCGGCGAGGGCGTCACCAATTTTAAGGTAAACATTAACCACAATTTGTTTAAAACCTAAAACATTTAGAGTTACATAAACATAAATATAACAAATGCAATTTTTGAAATGACTTCTTATTACAAACATTACAAATATTGTCTTAACTAGTGAAAAGTTCTTGTCAACGATAAATTAATTTATAATTACTCTGCTTTAGATAAAACCTGTCATTTTAATATTAAGTTACGTGAAATTTAATATCCACATTACTTAGCAAATTATAAAGCCCACATGTGTGTAGATCTATTAAAGGATAGGCGTGTCAAAGTTTTTAAGAGATTCTGTGTCGAGACAGATTAAATAAAAAAAAATAGTTCTAACGTTCGTTGTCTATTGATCTGTCGGTTTTGATTGAAAAGTAACGCCCATTTGGTCTATTTTTTATTTAACACCAAAACCTGTCACGATTTACAAATGTATATAGAAGAGATGCTTGTACACTAGAAATTTATAGTAATTATATATTATTATTAAAAGTAATAATTGAATTTAAAATTGAAGATGTACCTTCAAGTACAAGTTATTTTTAAATAATAATTATACAACAAAACAGGTTGTGAAAGATAACTTTTCGTGCGAAAGGTAATCGATTTTTACTAAAAATGACAGAAAAAGTGAATTGCTTATAATTAAAAGTAAGTTAGCAGCGTGTTAACCCTATTTCTTTATGAACTCTGGAAGGATGCTATATTTCTTGTTAATGATACTATTAAATTGAATAATATCGTACGTAACAAGCAACTATGTTTTGTATGATTCAAGATGAGTTTTAAGTACTGGCATTGATGGAAGTTTGTTCCAGTTGTATGTAATTAAAACTAAAATTGTATTTATTCGAGAGGCATAAAAAAATACTGAAAACAAAATGCAGAAATATCTATGCTGTTTTAATTAATATCATGAATGTACATTGTTATGGCATATTGTTCAATCGAGATGCTTGTTACTCTTTTTTAGATTCGATAATAATTTAATGAAAGTAATATTTTTTTAATTTGTTAAGTTAATTAATTTTTAAATATTTTGGTTGTGGGTTCTATCATTCATATCTGATGCGTGGCGGGGACGGAGTGTCTTAACACTAGGCTGAAAGAAAAAACCAATTAACGTTAATTTGAATATTATTTTATTTCCTGTAGGTCGGCGATCAAGTCGTCGCTCTGCCCGAATACAAAGCTTGGGCTGAACTGGTAGCTGTGCCTGCCCAGTATGTGTATGCGTTACCCGAGGGAATGTCGGCGTTGGACGCCGTCGCAATCACCACCAACTATGTCGTGGCTTACCTGCTCCTCTTCGAGATGGCCAACCTGACCCCTGGCAAGTGTCTCCTGGTCCATTCTGCTGGAGGCGGCGTGGTAAGCTTAATTTTAACTTTTTAACTTTAACATTACACTCACGTTTTTTATATTTTAATTTTTTAATTAAATATTACCCAAATTAACTTTTTGATCCAGCCGCGACGTTAAGTTTTTTATATGTGTGGGATTTTAACGCAAAAAAAAAAAAGATAAAAAACCGGTCTAATGATGCAAGCTGAACTTGAATAACTAGTCCGAGCGAAGAGATAATTAGACATAGATGAGATTAGAGACGTCTAGTTTTTTAATAAAATACGGTTATCGGTTACGAAATAACATCTAAAATAATTTCGAATCGTACGACTGACATAATTTGTTAGTGGTTTGTTATTTATGTTTTTTATGAGGAACATTGTAAGTTGAGGTAAGTCGTGGTGTACGGGCATTAGTGTGTGACAGTAAACGCGACAGGCTACGAGTTCGATTTCCACGCAACGCCTCTAGAATTCGGCGGAAAAATTGGGGGCATTTTAACACTTGGTTCCCTCTGCCTATACTGCTGTGTGCGGGATAGAGCGTGATAGTAAAAAAAAGAATCTAAGTATATTTATTTAAGAAGCCTGTAGTGTATTGATATATTGTAATATATGAGGCTGAAACGGTCGGCTTACTGCTATTACTTGAGTTTCAATTACACCAACTAGATAGGATTGCAAAATACAAATGAAACCTTTGAAGCCGCGATTCGAGGAACCGCCGCGCCGTATAATCTGTCATTATTCTGTATTTAAATAATTATATGTAATGTTTGCTTTAAACTTTTACGTTTATTTAAAAGTATATTTTTTTTATATATTTAAGTAGTTATTTGAAAACGTTTCCTTATGAAAAGAAGGATTCACGACGATCGATGGTTCAAATTCCATTTAGGTCTTTACAAATATTTTTAAGTACGACAGGATATTTCGTTATTTCTTCCTCATAATTATTTGTATCTTAAATAAAAATGGCGTTGGGTTTGGTTAAATCCACAAGCAAATAAATGAAGTTTTCTTAAAATAATCCCGTAGCATTGACCCTGACAAGTGCTGTTTTATTTCTACATAATATCGGCGAAAACTGCTAATTTACGAGGGAATGCGCTCGCTTACTGAACACGAGGAATGTTAGTTGCCTAAATCTAAATCAAATCAGCTTCACGCTGTACTCCGTACACAGCAGGGTAGGCAGAGGGAACCTAGTTTTAAGACACTCCGTTCTTTACTTTTCGCCCAATTCTGAAGGCATTGCGTGTTGGGTGGCGGAAATTAGCTCAGGGCTTTGCCTCGGCACCAGGGCGAAGGAATGAAAATATAAAATCTAAATTACATTAAATCGGCTTCACGCTGTACCTCGCACACAGCAAGGTGGGCAGAGGGAATCTAGTGATAAGACACTCCGTTCCCCACTTTCTGCCGAATTCTGGAGGCATTGCGTGTTGAGTGGCAGAGTCAATGCCGCGCTTTGCCTCGGCACCAGAGCGAAGGAATGAAAATATAAATTTAAATAAATAATTGACTTCCTCGAGTGGATATCGAACCCACAACCAGTCCCGTTACAGTCACACTTTATACCACTGCGCCACGACTGGCCCCAAGTTAGTTGTCTAATTGCCTCGAATTGGGTGAGAAAAATCTTTGTGCGGTCTGGAATGTTCGCGCTTCCGACATTACATCATTCATTACCAGGGAGTCAATGACCCGTAATTTAAAGTGGTAATTATGTATTAACTTCTATTTTACACACATAAGATATGTTAGTGTGAAGTTTCTAATTAAAATTAACAAAATTAAATTTACCGAGACATCATTAAAAATATAAAATTCCGTCTGTCGTCTCATTTGGAGAACGAAATTGGATCTCATTACTCAGTTTCAACAGCACCGCGAGATACTGCTTGACATTTATATTTTCTTTAAAATTATACAAAATAATTCAACCTAAATCAGTAGTGTACGTTTTCTCTTTGTCATAAAATATAAAACCTACACCGCGGTGACCTATTTTAGGAAAATTTAATACAGAATAAACGAGCGAAAATGTAGGCATCTACATACATAAGATAAAGAATATCATTATTTTAACAAAATGAAATACAGACTAGGTGAGCTAAAATGTAGGCATCTGCATAAGAATATGGCTTATTCCTTAGAATATAGTTACTTACTATTACTTAGTAATTTATGTAATGTAATTACATATGATTTGGGCTTATTTTGAAATATATAACCGCGTTAGACGAGAACTGTGCGTGTTAACTACAGTTACTTGTTATTATTTTCGATTATTTTAATAATACAATTATAATAGGTACCGTAGTCCGAGGCCGCAGTGGCGTAGAGGCACAAGGGTGTAAGTGTAACATGATGTGGATTCGATCCCCACTTGGGGAAATTGAATATACAAACATACATACATACATTACATTTATATTTTTATTTCTTCGCTCTAGTGTCGAGGCAATGCATGGCATTAAGTTCTGCCACTCAACACGCAATGCCTCCAGAATTCGGCAGAAAGTGAGAAACAGAGTGCCTTAACACTAGGTTCCCTCTGCCACCCTGCTGTGTGCGGGATACAGCGTGAAGCTAATTTAAATTTTATTAACAATTGAAATGCTTTAAGTAAATTATCCATATTAATTAATTTATAGTTATTGTTAAATTCTTATTTAAAACTTTTTTCTTTCATATAGGGACAAGCCGTAGCCCAGCTAGCTAAAACCGTCGAGGGTGTGACTGTATTCGGCGTTTGCTCCAAGAGCAAGCACGAAGCTTTGAAGGCAAACAACAAGAACATCGATCATCTCCTTGAGAGGGGAAGTGACTATACCAGCGAAGTCAGAAAGTAAGTATTCATAACGCATGAAAATAAATTTAAAAATTCAGTTTCAAAAAAATTCAGGTCATCGTGGCGCAGTGGAACAAGCGTGTGGTTATGGGTTCGATCACCATTCGATGTAATTTTCTGTTCTTCGCTCTGGTAACAAGGTAAAGCGGGATAAAGGGGGGGATGCAGTGTCTTAACACTATGTTCTCTCTGCCTACCCTGCCACAACGTGGAACTGGAAAAAAAAATACAAAAACTAGTTAAAATACATGCATTCAACGATAAAGTTTCAAAACAGAAAAGCATGCACCACTAAGCTGCCACCAGCAGAAACTCTTAACTTAGAAAAAAATAAGCCACCCATTGTACTTCTTACGGTTTGGAGACGACGGCGACGTATAAAAACGTCATTCATACAATGTCAGCATGTCCGTACTAAAATTACTTTTCTTAAAAATATTTTTTTACACGAACAATGTTATGTTATTAATCATATTTTGTCGTTTAGAGTGTACTTGGAGAGTGCTTTTTGCCTCTTTTTATATTTTTCGCCTTATGAATCATGTTTAAAGAAATTGTGCCTTAAATATGCTTTCGTGAAATCATATCTAAATATAATTCCAATCCCTTCTTATACGTTCTGAATAGAGATGGGCGTTATCGTTTTTTTCCGTTAACGGTTATGAAACCGATATATGGTTTTCGTATCGATATCAAAAACGGTTTTCAGATATCGTTTTTTTTTTCGAATTGTCAATAAACGCAAAATCATAATTATAACATTATAATATCATAATAAATATATGTAATTAGCATTACATATAAATAAAAATTATAATCAAATGTAAAAAAAAACAATATTTAGTAATTAAATTGAAATAATATTAAAATACAAAATCATATCCAAATTTCAACCTTATTTATTTACTTAGAAGTTCGATTTCATAACGACGAAATAATAACTTGTAGATGTAATGTAAGAAAACCGCCGAAACATGAATCTGTTAGTTAGTTAGTTATCGGGTATTCGCTTCATTTCTTTTACACCCGTGAAGAATATATGGATAGAAAGAGAGGTAGCGAACATCAGTTTATCAGATATTCGCCTTATCTCATTTACGCCCGTTCGGAATAAGTTAGTTAGAAAGAGAGGAAGTTAGTTTTAATATAAAACCGTTTGACGTTTCAAAATTTTTGCGTTATTACGGTTTTGTTCAGATCACAGCTATGTTGAGTTTTAAGTTTCTGTAAAAACGGTTTTCTAAAAACAAATATCGATACGTTATGTTTTCCTTAACATATCGGTTTTAAGTTACGTTTTGATATATCGAACTCATCCCTAGTTCTGAAACTCAAGCTTATTCTTTTTCGAGTATTTAAAAAAGTAAATATTGACGCTAGAGCATGTGAGTTCGATTCCATTGTAGGAAATTATTATTTAGTCCATTTTCTTTGCTCTGGTGTCGAGGTAAAACGCGGCGTTGAATTCCGTTCCACTCAACACGCAATGCTTCCAGAATTCGGTGGAATACTGGAAACCCAGTGTCATGCTAGGTTTAGTTATGTAATAAAATAATTATATTTTGGAAGCTAATTTAAACACTTTAATAAAGTCACACATGAAATTTGTATGGAAACAAATTGAACGACAGTCTTAATAACTTTATTGCTAACATTACATTTTTATAGTCCCTTAATCGATCGTGGGCGGAGAGACACATTTGAAACTATAAAATCAAATAAGTATTATAATTGTTTTTTTTTATTGTATAGAGGCCGTCATGGCGCAGTGTAAACGGTAAACGGTAGTTACAGGTTAGATTCCCACTCGAGGGAAAAAATTGTTCTTTATTAATGTTTTTATTTCTTTGCTCTGGTAAAGAGGCAAATACAATTATTACAATTAAATACAATTGGTGTGTCTATTTATTGAAATTTTTTTTAAATAATATTCTTTAAATGTCCTATGGACGTAAAGACATGGTAGCTGCACACATTCCTGTGAGTAATTAACTAATTGCTCCAGATCCCAAGCTTTCTTAATTGACAGTTATTAGTGCTACATATTTCTATCCCACCCATATCGTTAATATAGCACTTTAAACAATTGTATTTTTACGTTTTCATCTTATAACACATTTTTGAATATAATAAAATAAATTGATTTCTTTAAAATTAATAGTCTAAAATTTGTTTGACAAATATTTGCTTGGACTATAAAATTAAACGTCAAATAATATTTTTTTAATGTTTAACTAATATCCTATCAATGTTCCCTTACACTAACGCGTTCCCTAGAAAATATATGCCAAATTTCGGCTTTTTGGCTTTTTAAATAGTTTTAGCTGCGCGTAGTCTATCGGTATTGGCGACTAGCGATTCAAATGCGGCTTCACCTTAAAGTTTTTGTTATATAATAGACAAATTATACAAAATCTTTACAAAAATTGTAGCCTATATGTTAATGTGATGTATAAGCTATATTACTGTAAAGTTTCATCCAAATCCTTTCAGTAGTTTTTGCGTGAAAGTGGAACAGACATCCTTCAAATATTAGTAGGATATTTCAACTTTCTCTCGACAGGCACAGGAACCACTGGCCTTATTATAAGTAGTGTATGGAAAGATTCATCTACTAAAGTCAAGGTCCAATCGCGTCGGGCACAGTACGCTAATTGTTCCGTTTATAACTCGCTCCTTAGGGCAGCTGTTTTGTAACAGCCGCGCAGTATTTAATTCTCGTAAATAGACAAAGATATTTTTGTACTGGTAATCTCTACGGATAAACAGATCGGGCTTGCATGGTCCCAAACGTAAACAAACGGTATAACGGAGCCATAAGTGAGGGTTCAGATGCAGTTGTTGGTACATACTGGGTTTAAGAATTAACTGAATATCTATAATTATTATATGAGGACAGTCGTGCAGGGGCACAAGGCGTTGAATTCCAACATTCAACACGCAATGCTTTCAGAATTCAGCGAAAAGTAGACAACGGAAGTGTCTTAACTATAGGTTCCCAGGTTCCCTTTGCCTAACCTGCTATGTACGGGATACAGCGTGAAGCTAAAAAATATTATATCACTTAACCTCCTGATATTTCCATAGACAATCATACGTTATGAATATAAAATGGTTGGCAAAGGAATTCACTCATATGTAACATCGAAACCGCTTACATATTTATGTCTAGAGATTTACATCAGCCACTTGGGACCGCCCTTGTTTAGATTATTCTTAGACCTGCATTTAAACGTCAATAGAAATTCATATATTATTTATGTTCTTTCAATGGAAATATGCACCAGAATTTGTTTCCACAAATTGTTGTTTTTTACATTTCTTGTTCAAACAATTGTTTTTTACATTTCTTATAAGTTTATTATAGGTACTTTAGTATCGGAACAACTAATAACTTCACCAAGTTTTTGACTTCAATACGGAGAAACGAGAAAAAAAAGAGAAATAACATATTTTAAACTATATTTTTACTTAGGATTTCCTCTGATGGCGTTGACATCGTGCTCGACTGTCTCTGCGGGGAGGAATGCAATCGAGGCTATTCTCTTCTGAAACCAATGGGACGATACATCCTTTATGGTAAGATTTTTTTATGGAGAAACCAACTTTGAAATTTTGTTTCAATACTTTGTATATTTATAGCATGGAGTCGTTCTGAGTTTTAAGGAGCAATAAATATATTTTCTTTTTACGACTCCCGTCTATGTTTTGTTGGCTTGTAAAACTGATGGAGGGCAGCAAGAACAACACTGATCTGGGTCAGAGTGAAACAGATATGCCTTCACCGCTAGAGTAGAGAGAGATATTTAATTTTATTCCATCGTAAAATTACTGAAATAAAAATTGACGGACACTTTATGCATTAGCTAATGGTCTTAAACAAAATTTATTTTTAATCTTAATAGTAGATAGGATACAAACTGGGGAACGGAAGTGTTTTAATGGGAACGGAGTGTTTTAACTCTAGGTTTCCAGGTTCGTTTGCCTTCCCTACCAGTTACACTTTTTGAGAATTAAAAAAACAATTACTATTCTAAGGTTTCGCTTAGTAAATTCATAAAATTACTCTATCAAGTTGAATGCACTAAGCAATGACGTATATCGCAGGATCATCTAACATCGTGACCGGCGAAACCAAGAGTTTCTTCAGCGCAGCGCGTGCCGTGAGTATTAAATGTTTTAATTATCTTGTCCAAACATCTCAGCTTCGGATTAAACAAAAAGTTATGGACTCGCTCAGATTTAAAACGAATGCCCATAAACTTTTATATTACGATTTATTTACTTAATAAACGCTATTGTAGCAAGCTATTGATTTAATTTGTACATATAGAGGTTTTTTCGGATTCCATTTATTGTTTCGTATAAAAACTCAAATTTTAGTTTTTAGTTTACATTTTTTAATTAAATATATGTATAAATAATGTCAAAATGATGTACTAGCATAATAAATTGTCGCATAACATAACTACAAAAATGTATTGATACAAACTAAACTATTAAACAAGCTTTCTCTTCAGCTTTTATTATATCCAAAACGCTTTTAACCTTAAACTACTAACTTATCTATAATCCCCAGTGGTGGCAAGTCGACAAGGTCTCCCCTATCAAGCTGTTCGACGAGAACAAGAGCCTCGCGGGCCTGAACCTGCGGCACCTGCTGTTCCAGCACGGCCGCGGCGAGACCGTGCGCCGCGCGGTCGACAGCGTGTTCGCGCTTTGGGCTGATGGGAAGGTCAAGCCGATCGTGGATTCCACTTGGGCTTTGGAGGATGTGAGTTGGAATTGTTGTTGTTACGCACCGCTGCGCACCGCTCCGTTCCTAACGCACCGCTGGATTGTCGAGGCATTTCGTGTTGAGTGGTGGAAGGAGACTAGGAATCGAACCCACAACGTTTTCATTTGTGTGACCCATAAAACGTTAAATCTTTTGTTTTTTCCATTTCATAAGGAAATTCAGTATTGCCCTTTACTGGTCATTAATCCTACACTACAGTTTTATATTTTATAATATACTGATTAATATTGTTTTTTTATACAGGTGGGTGAAGCCATGCAAAAGATGCACGATCGCAAGAACATCGGAAAGCTCGTACTAGATCCTTCATTGGAGCCAAAGCCTAAACCAGCAACGCCTGCCAAAGGCAAATCTGGTAAAGAGAAGAAACCAGCTAAAGAGAGCTCTGAGGAAAAGAAGGATAAGGAACCTAAAGAGGAGGAGAAGAAAGCGGAGAATGGCGACAAGAATGGTGAGGAGGTCACTAACGGTAGTGACGAAGGTCAGTCTCGATCTGTGACCAGGCATGCGTAGAGACCTCTGGCGACTTAAACTGAGCTTCGGCAAGCAAATGCTTTGCAGCAATTTTATTTAAATTTAGACCAACAATTTATTGATAATATAGTATATCATTTTCGATTTTCAGCTTTAAAATAAAGTTTTGTTATGATATGAATTTTTGCAATATTACAAATTCACACGGACGAACAGAATAATTATTAAATTTAATAGCAATATTTAAAAGTTAGAATAGTTAAGTCGCTTTGCAATTTCCCAAATATTAATATTATTAGGGAGGTCTCAAAATTTTTTATTTTGGCTTATTTACGCACAGGCTAAACGCACATGGCGGGCTTCTGAAGTCCCGCCGTCATTCGATACGGCAGCCTTTAGATCGCTTACGCAGTTGGGGTTCACGATATCGTATTTTAGACAAATCAAATATTTTATTTATTTAATCATTATTATCATTTTACAATGATATATTTTATTTATTTATTAAAATTAATAAATAATAGTAACTTAAATTATACGACCGTCGATAAATGGTTATTTATCTGTTGATTTTTTTTTAAATATTTTTTTACGTTATTTTTAATACGGTTAAAGCGCTCTATTTGCCCATATCATCATTGCTTACTGCTTATATTTAAGACGTAGAACACACAAGCAAACAAACACGAAATCATTTAATATTTTAATAGATACATAACATGAAATCAAATTTAAAACAGTAAAATAATATAAATAAAGATAGTTGTTTCACTAAAAACTATTTCAAAACTAAATATTATTTTTTTTTATAAAACGTATTTAATAATTTAATTTACTGTAAATATGTAAATCGATATTGCAAAAAAATTTTTATTTTAAATTTATATTTTTTGTGGTGATCTAAAGGCTGCGACTAAATATATGTTTAGCCAGCTTGGTCATAAGACATCGAGATGATCATTACACTATCATCTTAAATTTTAGTAAATATTATAAAAAATAAAAAATAATTCATAATTTTAGTTAGATTGCGAAAATTTAAAAAGTAATTAAGCTTCCTATTTTATTATTACGCTGAGCTTTGCCTAAAATAGTCTTCTGTCCATCTTTATAATATGAATTATTTTTTATGCTATACACATATTATTTATTCGCTTTATATCTTTATTTGCTGGTTTCAATAAACACAAAATTATTTTTCATATTAAATTGTAATAATATTATAAAATTACAGAGTCAAAGGAGAAAGAGAAGGAGAAGGAGAAAGAATCTAGCTGAATTGTTTCGCCCGAGAACAGGACCAGACAAACCACCGCCAATTGATTATTTTAAATTTGAAGCTAATCTCGTCTCGTTCGGCTTGTGCTTACACCGGCCTCGTGTTTACTTTTATAAGTCTGACGGCACTGTGCGATCCCTTCATTTCTCATTGTTTAAAGCGACGACCTCAGTTCGGACCATTTTAATATAGTTTTTATTAATTTTAATATAACATCACATTTAGATTTAACAAAAAATATAATTATTATTATTATTCAACTACCCACATTCGAACAGCGAATTCGTTTAAATTAATTTTACGTTTAAACACATTTAATTTTGAATGTGGCCTAAGTTAGCTTCCGAACTGTCGTCTCTTATAGTTTAATGTTTAAGATTTTATTTTTAGGATGAGAATATTTTAGTCTGCAGTTATTTTGAATGGCTATTGTATTATTAAGGTGCAGAGATGCTTAATCTTTATGTATGTTAAGCTTTAATATTTTATTAGTAAATGTTTAAAATTTGGCCCCTGGTGACCCACCCCCGCCCTCGCGCGCCCCTCGGAACTGCAAACGATACCTTGCGTGTGATATTTTGTACTAGGTGTTTATTATGCTGCCTATACATGACATTTCTTTAATTTGGGCTTAAAAAAACGATTGAGTGGTTTTATAATTATATTTTTTATACTTAGAAGTTTTGTAAATTATTTTCTAGTTAAGAAAGATCAAATAAATGTCAAATCAAATAAATCGCACCTGTCACTGTCTGGTGTGGCACCAGCGGCGTCCAGGTATACAAGCTCGAAGTACCGTTACTCCCTCATCGAGCCCTAACCAAATAATAATTGTAAAATGTATGTGACTCTTTGAATTTGTGGATCCAGACTTCGTTCAACATTCAAGTATTATAATATAAGTCGTATTTTTGTATGAAATGTCGACGCGAAATCTCTTATAAGTATGAAACTTTTATGTATCTTTACACACAAATATCACATATCTAAAGCTAAATACACGTAAACAAATATTTTAGAATTAATGTTTTGATAACAATATTCACTGCATTTTTTTTATATACCTAGCTTTATATATAATTAAAGTACTTTTGATTTCGTAAGAGTGTAAGTTTAAACCGCCATAATATAATGTACAGTATGGTTATAAACTGTAAGTGTATGTACCCAGTACTATAACTTTGTATCTGTATAACATATCAAGCGCATATAACATTTATATATCTGGGTAAAGAAAGGCTGAGGTAGTCCGGGTGTTCCGGAGTAAAACGAATCAGTAGTTTCAGGCTCTCACGACTGCCCAATTCTGCCTGCCAGCGTTGACGCAACCTATGTTCGACCTCAAAGCATACCGACAGACTCGTAGGATTTTTATATAAATGTTTACCCTTTTCGAACATTTTTTTCACGAGCATAATTTGCGTGAGCGCGTACTCTAGGGTCCGATTGTCATTTTTGGTGTGTTGGGTCCGGCCCCGCGCCGCGACAGCGTTGGTTGTGAACTAGAGAGCAGATATTAGTAGCTTTTTTACTTTGACCGATACTGTACAGGTGCAGGTGCAGGTGCAGGTGCAGGTGCAGTTAGTGCGACATGTTGCTTCTCGTACGGTGGCTTGGTGCTAGTTTCGTCTGCGCGGATACGACTCGCTTCATCGTCTCGGACCAATATCTTAAAGCTATTCACTTAGTCCTCTTAACCGTATTCTTCGTCGCTTTATGTGTCAAATATGTGCGAATTTCTTAATGTTAACATACGTATATTATTGATTAAATTCTCTTGTATATCGACCTGTATAATGGTTTATATTTATCTGAATTCTCTTCTATAAGAATATCTGACAAAATTCAATAGCGTACTCGTGAGCTGCGGCGGCCGCGCCGCTCGTGGATGTGTCCAAATTGTTGTAGGTTAGTATGGAATCGATGCCAATATTTATTGTGGAGGCGCCCCCGGAGCTCCAGGTCTGGGGGCGGAGCCCGCGCGGCCGCGACAGCTACGACGGATAGTCGTTAACGTATTACACATTTATTTTTGTAAGGGCGGGCCAGTGTGATATCTATACTATGAAATGGATAAATAAATATGTATGATCTGTAAAAATGCTTAATTGAGACTTTTATTTCATTCTGCCTTTAATCCTTTATTATTCTTAACCCTGCAACAGCTCTCAAGAATAATTTTAATCATAAATAAAACTGATGCATTATATTTTCCTTGTACTTATAGTCTATGTCTATGAAAAAATATTTTAACGCTTATGAAATTTCTATAGTTCATGAAAACTAAGAAAATAAATTCAGAAATAAAATCCCAGGATTAAATATAAATAATTTACTCCATATTAGTCAAAGTACACTCCATAAACAACGACATTGGCATAAATGTGGCAGTTTTCAAAGTTGTATGTGGCGAAAGCATCTCTCTCGTGATCCCAGAGAAATGAATGGAATATATGAACACTTTGTTGTCTCCTTTGGCCGATTGTCACAGCCACTATTACCCTGTATCTGTAATTGAAAATAAAACATTATTTTTCTATTATTTAATCTATAGACTCATCTTTTTTTATTTATTTTTATGAAGAACGAAAAATTACAATTAAATTAATTATTCAATATAGGTGATTTAGAGAAATAGTAAGACAATTTTATTTTTACAGTATTGATGGATTTTGTTCATAAATATTTATATTTTTATAATAGCTAAATAAGTATTATACCTTATTAAAGTAAAGTAATGTAGATATTTAACACGTTACGTCATTAATTTACAAAAAAATAATAATTTTATCAACATCTTGGTCTGCAACAATAGCAATAAAAACAGGAGAACGCCGATAGTGCTGCTATCGTTGGTAATATGTACATATTTTTTATAATCACAATATAATCTAGTTATTGTATTAAAGACGACAATTACATTATAATTTAATTGTTAATTTGTTATAGATATTTTGATAGTACCTGTCATAATTTTCTTCTTTTATTGCCGCCCTTACATTTTCTGCCAAAGTTAGGCACAGATCAGGTATTTGTTTTTCACTATATTCAACCTCCTCCAATTCTGAACTCACGATACGTTTGAGTATTTTTTCCACAACTTCTGTATTGAAAGGTTTTCTTGAATTTAGCTGATATGTGGGCTGGTAAATTCGCACCTGTTTCGAAGTAGGTTTACTTATAGACATCGTTGTTTGGTCAATACTTCCATTTCTACATAAATTAAATCTTTGGCCCATGGCAACAGAAATACAGGCATGGCATAGCATTTGAAAAATAATCGGTTTTTCAAGTACAATACTAATAAAAATCTATATACACCTACCTACTATTGTAGATACCATATTTTAATAATCTTAATTGAAAAATATAATTGAACACTTTACTTCAATTATATTTTTAAGCCCGATAAAGTGGCAAGAATATAAATATTTAAGTATATAAAGTTTTTTTTGGATTATTACTATTTTTGATTTTGTACTTGTGCGGCGGCCAAAACCAAGACCAAGACCACTGATTTTTCCCATCGATATCCGTTTATATTCCTTTGACATGGCCGCAGACGAGTTAAAAAATAAATAAATAGAAACTTTTATTACAATATAAAATGTTTAAGATTCGATATAAAGAAAAACAATTTTATCATACAGCTTTACAGTGTATCTAAGTATATGTATTTTATAATATCAACCATCGAGATTTATTGATATCAAATTCAAACGATCTACCAATGTAATAAAAATTAAAAAAACATATTTTAAAAATGTTTAAATAAATAGTTTTTATGTATGATTTTTTTGTATAAGGGAGAATAAAAAATATCTTAAGATTGGATAGGGATGACACATGACGGATGGAAGGCGATGAATGACGACTAACGGCTTTACATTTTCTCTTTTAGGGTTCCGTACCTCTAGAGGTCAAGGTCACTTATCTCGAGATCACGAGGAGATATCAAGCAGAAATTAATGTCAAATATTTAGGTCTATGGTCCCTTAAAGCACTGATAAGAGCAAGAACTGAAATAAGAGCATATAAATATGCATAGATTTTTCTTTCATAGAAGTCGATTAAAAATAAGTGCATGCCAGCAAACTTAAGTTTTAAAATTTTATAAGTAGTATATCCCGTTGATCTATAATTCTGAAATAGGTACGAAAGCCTAAGTGGGAACACTTAACTGGTTTTTTACCTTATAATCTTGTTCGTGTGTTCTCCATATAACGTAAAATTCACAAAATGATTTGCATTCAACTGGCACGATCGGAACGCCATAATCAAAGTAAGAAAAGACTACACTAACAAATGACAGCGGGAATGGATGAAACGAAAAGTTCTACACACATAATATCTGAATATTTTTTATTATTTTTCAAATGTATAATTCTATTTTTATCATGAGGCCAGACGTGTCAAAGGGGGACAATTTGTGACTATAAACGTGACTGGTTGTGGTTTCGATCCCCACTCTAGGAAATGAAATATTTATTTGAATGTAGGTATATTCCCATTTTTACGCTGGTGTCGAGTGCAGCGTTGAGTTCCACCACTCAACACGCGATATCTCCTGAATATTGTGGAAAGTGGGGAACGGAGGGTCTTAGCACTACGTTTCCTCTGCCTACCCTGCTTTGTGCGGAATACAGGCAGGCACTGTCGTAAGTGTTAAAAAAATAAAATAGTTGTCCATTATAGAGTTTTATATTTTTATTACTACCGTCAGCGGGCCATGTGAACGAGGATTGGTGATTGAAGCGAGTAAGAGGCGAATCTTTTCTTTTTTGAAATATAACTATATGTATATTTATTAATTTTAACGCAGTATCTCGGATACCGGAAGAGGGGGTTCCCCATTCCCCATCTTTTGGCAAATTATCTAATTTAGAAATATCTTAATATGTATTGTTAATTTAAATACCGTCTTCTGGGTCCAATTTAATTTTTAAACAGCGCAGTTTTGAATATATTTCATCCCAGTCAATAAATGAGAGAAATATTTTCCTTATATTATTGTCTTGATTTTCATAACTTTCTCTCCCGTGTAAAAGTCTGTTATTATCAATCATAAGAAGTTCACCTTCTTTAGTTATAAATTTGGCTGAAAATTTTCGATTTAATTCATTGAAAAGACTGTGGGCCTCATACCAAGGCTTGACAATATCTATATGAATTGGAAAACAAGTACTACGTTGAGCAACTGAAAAATTAGTACGTGTTATTTCATTTTGCCTATTTAAACAAATTATAGGTGATCGATAAATTTTATAGTATTCCTTGCCATTTTCTACTCCGATGTCGTTCCATTCCACTTCCACGTCAGTCAAAAGTTTGAATTTCTCTGGATAGTATTCTTGCATGTATGCAGCGGTGTAATGACCGTCCGATAAAACGTTTCGACCACCCGAACTTGCCGTTTGAATATAATAATGAAGTAAATTTATTCCCGGACAATTTTCATAATATGGCAAATCCGTATGTAATTGTAAATTACTAGATAAATATGCCACGTTTTTCGAATTTGTAGAATGTTGGACAAGTATCTTTTTGCCGTAATGTGTTATTCTGGGTATGCCAATTCTGTCCATAATATATTCACTGACATTTTCTGAATTCGGTGCGTTTTGTATCAAAGTAACTCCGTAAATCGAAAACTGCTGTAAACAGTTGTAAAGTGCCTGATCAGAATTCAATAAATCATTATAATTATGTTTGCTGCATATTTTTGTAAAGTCGTCACCTCGCCAAGTTGTTTTTGGCGGTCTGTAGAGTATATCTTTATATTTGTTCTGATTTTCTTCTGAAAAACTTCGCAATTTCAGCCAGTTCAAAGAGAATTTGGATATGTGATCGTCGTCCCATACGACTTGCACAGTATTTTCATCTTTGATAACTTTCTTTGGTTTTACACTTAGATTAAATGTGCTCCAGTCAATTATTCTGCTTTTTGCTGGATGATGAAAACACTGGTCACATTGACAGTTGTCTCTTAACCAAACATGCGGAAAACTCAAAGTTTTTTCTTGAATTTCAAAATTAAGAAATCCAGTAGTGCTTGACTTCAATAATGCATTACTAATATGAATTTTGTTAAAATGAGAAAAACTAGTAAATAGTTGTTTAAATTCTACTATATTACTTTGAAAACGTCTTAGCACCAACATCTTGCAATCTTTATTGCACAGCAAAAAAACCGCAGTATCACTTTATACGCATAGGGTAAAGTCACCAAATATGAGACTATTCCGAAGAGTCTCTTCCATAATAGAAACAAATCTACAGTTATTCTCAATTATTTAGTTGGAAAGAAAAGAAAAGAAGCCAATTCAAAAATATTTCTTGATGTGTTTTAGGCATAGTTAAATACTACACTTTTTCAGGATTCAGTGTCTCAAAAGATAAAAACATAATCCTTATAGGACTCACTTTATTGTCCATTTATCTGTCCGTCTGCCAAGGCCATTTATCTCGAGATTGCGTGAAGACATCAAACTGAAATTTTTAACACATATTAAATTATACGGTTCCTTGGAGTACTGAAAAAAGTCAGGTTTCTAAGTGAATAGATTCAAAAGACACAAGCATTTCTACATCGTTTTTGCTGTAATGAATATAATAGGTACAAACGGCCACAAACTTAAATTTATCAACTTTTATAAGTCCTCCCTTTGGACCTAAAATCCTGAAATTGAAACGGAGCTCTAGGTGTTAATTTCGCCTGCAAAAATTATGAAAAAATATTAAAAAATGAAAAAGGCTTTTGACTTTTCTTCTTGAATTTCAAAATACATCCCACATTAGGGTAGCTTACCCAAAGGAAGGCATATATGTTATCGCTTATTCACCTTTGTGACCATTATTAAGAGAAATAGCAGGTCTTTAAAAAAAACGGTCAAGTGCGAGTCATCTCACCCACCGAGGGTTCCAATTTCAGAATTGTAGGTTTACGACTTACAAAAATACACAAGCTTAAGTTTGCGGGCGTCTTGACCCATTCTGCATGAAATGAACTACAAATATTTAAATTGTAATGATATGAAATACCTATAATTTATTTTTTCCACTAAATACCTATAAATTTGCACTTTTCCCTTTATTTATTACAAAATTACTATATTATTATAATATAAATACTTAAAAAGTTATAACTTAGAAACTTAATGTTTTCTGTGCTATTAGGGATTATTCGATTTCAATTTGAAATCAATTTTAGCTTGATATATTTACGCGATCTTGAGATAAATGATCTTAACGGACAGATGTACAACAAAGTACCTAATCTTATAAGGGTTTCGTTTTTTTTCTTTTGCGGTACATAACCCTAAATATATATTTACCATATATATCTTATTTGATAACATTACAGGTCAACAGGGCTATCTTCTTTTTACGTGTATGCATGTATATATTGTATTGAGTTACATAAAAAATAATTTTAATAAAACATACAGAACATGTTCAAGTAAAGTTAATATAATACATTTGTCCGGCTGCTCTCTTAGTAGCTATTAATAATCTTTCTACCGAATTTTCCGAGGCATTGCGTGTTGAGTGGCGGAACTCAACCCCACGCATTTGCCTTGGCACTAGAGCGAATTATTGTATAACTTCACGCTTTATCCCTAGCGGGGTAGTCAGACAGAACGGAGCGCCAAACGCTACCGTTTGAGTTTTAAAAGCGAATTAATGAAGTAATAAATTATTAATAAACAATAAATATAATTTATAGAGTTATTGTTAACTTAGTTTTAGAGTTATTGTGTACTGTGGAATGGAACACACTCTATATAAGCAAGAAAACTTTACTTGTCAAATTTGACATTTGCTATTTACAATTGTATTATTGTAGTGTTTTGTAAAATAATTTAATAATTGTGGAGCTATTTGAAAATTTTGAATAATGAGAACTTCATTAAATAAAACTTAATATTAGGATCTTTAGTAATAAAGTATATAATGTGGTCAATTAGCGAAGTAACATTGTGAATTCAGAAGATTTTAATATGAAACAACAAGTTGCAATAACAAAGTATTTTAAGTCAACTAGTTTAAAATCTCGACCTGCTGTAAAAATGGAGGAAAGGCGAAGAGGCAAAAAATTTAATTTGAGTTTAAAACAAACACCTACAAAGTCTCCTAAAACACCGAAAAACATGTACGAAATTGATCTTACTGCCAATTCCAGTTCTTCTGATAGCACAGTAATAATTACCCCAGAAAGTAGTACAAAAATAAATGAAGAAAATAGTTTAAAAAGAACACCTTTTCCTTCTCCTGACATTTCCAGAAGTAAATCACCAGCTTATCTGACACCATCAAAACGTAAATACTACTCGCCTACCAAAAAGAGAAATTACACAATTAAGACGCCGACAAAAGCTAAAAGAATTTTAAATTATTCATTGTCAAGTAATAAGTCTGATCTTTTTCTTACTAAGGATTTCATGGAGATCTGTGAAGGACTTGATGATAAGAGTAACTATGATTTACTATTAATAAATTCATTACCTACATATTATTATCCTAAGTTTAGTTTTTCTAAAGAATAAATTCTCTATTACATTCTTAATTTAATTTGATATTGAAATACAGAAATTTTAATTGAGCTTTGTGACTAATTTTTCAGCTATATTTTTACTGAAAATAATTTATCAATTTTTGCATGATGATGATTTAAAACATCTATTAGAAGATAATAGTGTAAATCTTTTGAAAAAAGCACAATTTGTTATAAAACCAGGAATGCATTTGGTTTGTAGACTTTATTGGCGAAAAGATAGTTGGCACAGAATGGATTCTATTGGAAAAATCTTAAGCAACAAGAAAATAAATGAAAACTTTATGTTACATGAAGTATTAAGTTCTCTTGTTGAAAATGGATTTATTGCTGTGTGTTATAACAATGGTATGATACCCTTAACTATTAACATTTTTTTAAAATGTAACAAAATACAGTTACATAATTGTTCATTTGATCCCCATTCAACATCATGAAAACACTATGCTTGGGGGCACCTTTAAATGTGATAAAAACCAATGTAATGATTTTAAATATTTATGTCTCTGCGTCATTTGTGTATGTAGTAAAATGTTGTTTTTAAAATTATAATTATATTAGAACACAAAAACAATTTAGCTTATTAATTAATTAATTAATCATGTAGTTCAAGCATTAACATTATAAAACACAACTACTACATCAACTTTTATATGTATTTTGATTTTAGGAGAAAAAATGGATTTAGAATTTGATGATTTAGTAAAGCTATTAAAATTAGATGAACTAAAAACTGTTTGCAAAGAATTGAATATAAAAAATGTTAAGACAAAAGAAGATATCATACAATCATTGAAAGTGTTTCGGTCCCAGAAAAAAAATATTACTAATTACTTTCAGGGAGGCAAGAGCAATAATGATAATAGACTTCTTAAAGTGTATGTAACTAATTTCAGTTCTATTTAATATTTAAATGTCAATGTCAATTTATTTATAATTAAATATCTTTATTTTTTCCCTTGACACTGCATCTCACACAAAGCAGAGTAGGCAGAGGGAACCTGCAGATCTAGTGTCAAGATACTCTGTTAAGATAAGATTGTTACCCATTTTTCACCGAATTCTTGGGGCATTGCATATTCAGTGGTGGAATTTAACGCCACGACTTCCCTCTTTACTAGAGGCATTTCCTTGACTGGATATCGAACACTCGACCTGTGGCGCTGACAGTCACAAACTTGTCTTCCTGCACCACAACTAGCCTCAAGCCTAAATGTCCGATGTATAGAGAGATATTACAAAAATAATAAGCTTTGATGTAGAAAGAAGCTTCAAAAATAATAAGGAAATAGATATTAAATATATGAGGCCGTGGACCTGGGAGAAATGAAACATTGAATATTACGCATACTCCTCTGCATACCTGAAGCTTAAAAAATCTTACACATTAAAAGAGATTAAAATCTCTCAGAACCAGTTACCCATTATCAATTGTACCTATATGATGTGTAAGATTAGATTTTATCAATTATTTAATAAAAAAAATATTTTTAGATTATCTGCTAAAGTTGGAATTTGCTACAAGTTATCAGATCAAGCTCGCAACACATTAAAGGAACTTTACATGCTTATGTATTTGGGTATAAATGAAAGTACATTGAGAGAGAAAGGCCTAGAGTTATTGCTTATCAATGACAAAGCAAGGATAGAGACATATCCCATTGATAAGAATATGGAATTGGATAAAGCTAGTGTTGTATTTAGGAACAGAGATGAATTTAAGAGGTAATTTTAAATCAAATATAAACTAAAGATATTTTGAGTTATTAGTTTTCATAAATAAAATTAAAAAAAAAAGATCTGTCGAAGGGTCTGACTTATAATAATTGGTTTAATATGTGTTTTGCAGTTATGTTATGGCACATGATATTTATGAAGATTTCCTGGAAGAGACCAATGTTACTGTGAAATGCTCAACAGTGAAGAATGTCTTTAACTTATATAATGATATAGATGAGGAGAAAATGAAGAGGTAATTTACATATTTTGCTATCTTAACGCATTTTGAGTTTTTTTGCCTATTTTGTGATAATTTCTGGTAATATTGAATAAATTAAAATAATTAGAAAATTGCAAAAATTTTAAATATTAACAGTAAACAAAGCCAGCAAAGATAAGAAATTGAAATTTTGTTTTAATTTTTAAGGAAATTATTCTGGCTTTCCAAACACTATTAGATACCTTAAATTTGAGTGTCTCGTGTCTTCAGACATTTACTCCTTTATTTAAAATATTTTTTTTATAAATTTAAAATTAAAAACAAAACCTTCATTCTATTATTTCTTTCTTTATTCTATTGTATTGCACACTTTCGGCTCAATTTTCGAGATACCAGTGGCAGAGCTGAAGGTCGCGCTTTGTCTTTATTAGAGCAATGAAATGACAACTGATAAATAAGAATGGTACTCACACCGCGTTGCCACGACGGCCTGAGAAATGCTCGAAATAAAAAAAAATAATCAGCTTCACGGTGTATCCCGCGCACGGCAGTGTAGACAAAGGGAACCTTGACACCGGAGCGAAGAAATGGAAATATAAATTTAAATAAATATTTCATTTCCTCGAGTAGCAATCGAACCCACAACCAGTCGCAAAGTGTGATTGTAAACGCGACTGCCACGCCACGACTGGCCTCAAGTTCAAAAAATATATTATTATTTTATTTTTAGTTACGGAACTGTTCCTCAATGGTTGCATAGATACACACCACCTTACATCTACATTAAAGTATTACAAAACGGTATTGTAGATTTAAAAAAGGATAAATCTGAAGAAAATATAAGCATTGCTATAGAAATTCTGTCAACGTTAATAATGCAAAATATTTGGAGACAACACAAAAAGGCAGACTGGTACGCTGAGAAAGCGTTAGTATTGGACAGACTGATGAACAAGCCAGAAGAGGTAGTTATGTTTTATATATATTTTTTAATGCTGGGTATGTCACACTTTATCTTCTTTAACACAGGGAGAGAATGAAAAAATAATTTCCCTGAGTATAGTCTTGATGTGATGGCTGTAAACGCGACTGGTTGTGAGTTCGATCGCCCAGTAGGTTCCCTCTGCCTACCATTCTGTGTGCGGGATACATGAAACTAAAAAAAATATTTTGCTAACAATAGGAATCTAATATCTAAATGTATTATTTCCTTTTTTAGGCTTCATTGATATTGTTAGATGGATTTCGTTCAAATTTAGAAGAAATACATAAAGATGTATTACGACCTCGCGCCTTGTTGCTGGCGAAGAGACAAAAAAATTCGGTTAGTAATACACTTAAAGAACAATTATTAGAATTCGCTACCAAAGAAGATATATTGGAGAAGAATATTGAGGCAAGACACTTTTATAAGCAACCCATGGAGTAAGTAAATATTTAATTTATATATAGGAAATAAAATTTAATTGTGAACGCATCGGTTGTGTGTTCAGTTCCTACTAGGGAATTCATTTTTTTTTCATTTCTTCTCTTAGGTAGGTAGGAAAAGTTTAGCGTTGTGTTTCCTCATTTAACACTCAATGTTCCGAAATTCGATGCGTGATTGTCACAACCCTAACGCTTACATTATATGCGGGATACTAGGTTATCTTATCTGTATATTATATGCTAAAATGTTGAACATAATATAATTATTATTAAAAAATAAAATAATATTAAAGAAATATTTTGAATTAATTTCAGAAGTTCTACGAGAGGCAAGAAACAATTCAAAATACACACAGCAATAGGAATGAGTGTGTACGAAGCAGAGGAATGTTGCATACAGCTTTATATAGACCAGGGTCTTTACACACATGGTACTGATTTATTTATAATTTTATTTCTTAACTAGCGGCCTGCCCGCGGCTTCGCCTGCGTGAACTACGTTATTATTAATTTGATACTCCTAGTATTTGTAGTAACGAAGTTTCATACAAACTTTCAACCCCAAAAACAACCCCTTTGAAGTAGAATATTGCAAATTCCCGTCTTAGCGAGCACCTACGTCCTATAAATAACTCCTATGCAAAATTGGAGATTCCTAGCACATGTAGTTTCTGAGATTTCGTGATGAGTGAGTGACCTTTCGATTTTATATATATAGATGACAAATGAGCAGAATGATTAAGGAGCCTTTTGGTATGCATGCCTCTTGGGCTTAAGTGAATATAATGAAATAAAAAATATATACATGTATATAGAAAAACTTATTATGCACCTATTATAGAACTTACTCTAAGTGTATGTGGCACATATGATCTTTACCAAACATTATATTCTAATTTCACGAAGGCCTTACAATATGATAAGCAAATAAAACTTCTATATTGTCTTTAAAAAAAAAGATTTTAAATTTGTATTTGTTAATTAAACATTTTAAAAAAAATGTATCAATAGATAAAAAGTTGTATACTTCACATATTTTATATATATTTTAATTATATTATTCATTTGTTTCAGGGCAACACTGGGAGGGTAAAATAGTGACTACCATATTTTTCCTGTTGTTCTGGGATATCATTTACAGAAAACTACCAAATGTAAATGGAATATTTTTATCACATTATCAAATGTTTCCTTTGGACATGTTTGGTAAGAGTTTCTATGCAAACAGACAAGTTTTGATTGAAGATAGACTGAAGCAGATCGAAGAATTTACTATGGAACAATTAATAGATGAAATGAAATTAATTTTCGATAGTAGACCTGAGAGTGAGTTGAGCTTTTTTTTAATGTACAAAATGGTCATATTCAAATATAAAATTATACTTATTAAGAAAACGTATAAATGTAACGTGAGCGCTCTGACCAAATAAGCCTTATGTGGACGGTTTCCAAAGAGGCGTGGGTTCAAAACCCACTACGTTCAATTTTTTTACGTTTTCTTAATATATATTTTTTCCTAAGTGTGGAATAACGTTTATATTGTTTCTTAGATGAACTATCACCAATACGGGGTATTCCCTGGGACGCTGTATATGGCGTGTGTTCTGCGTTGGGCGCGCGCAACGCCGCGTTATTATGCAAGCGAGTGGCGCAATACCCTATTGCGGGATTCCCCGATCTTACTATGTGGGATCAACGTCGAAAAAAGGTACCATTTTTTTAAATTAAATTAAATCAGCTTCACGCTGCATCCCGCATACAGGCGTAGGTAACCTAGTGTTAAGACACGAGAGCGAATATAATGAAAAAATATAAATGTTAACAAATATTTCACGGTTTTTTTGTTTTACACATGCAGCATAAAATAATGTGACAGGTTCTTTAATTTTTCTACTTATTGAGTATTCAAGTATTTTATCGATCACCAGATCACCAGCCATGAGGTGTTCGCAAGTACAGTCGGTTAAATCGATACTACTAATGTGATGTAATATAGCCTACAGCATTACTGAATGAGTTGACTAACAAATACAAAAACATCTTTTTATTTTGAACTGGTAGTTCCCCAGTTAGCTCGTTAAAGTAAGTAAACTTTTCAGCTGTATATAATTAGTATAGATATGTAATTGGTAAAAAATATTTACAGATAGCCTTCATAGAAGTGAAGACAGACACCGACAAGCCTTCTCTAAAGCAACTACAATGGATGCATTATCTAAAACAAAACAACATTCACACTGAGTTCTGTTATATAGGCGTCAATACTTCAAGACAGCATTCAAGAAATACGGGAATGGAATCGAATCTACTACTTAATGATAGTTAAATCATTTGATAATCACGTTTAAGATTAATTATTTTGGTGCTTCATTTGTTTTATATATGAATAAGAAAAAAAAATTGCTTTGAAAATTGCTTGGCTCGTTTACCTCTGCATACTTTATTTTTTTTTATAATTTATAAAAAAAAGGATAATAATATTTATTAATCTGTGCTTCCTTATACAAAATATTCTCAATTTGACATTATTTTAGCTTCACGCTGTATCCCTTCGTTTAGGTATTATATTCGGAGTGTTTTAACACTAGGTTGCGTCTGCCTACCCTGTTTGAGCGGGATACAGCGAAGCTGAAGCTGATTTATTTTTATAAATCTTACAGATAAAGATTTTTCTCAGCGGTTTTAAGTATTGTTCTTTGTTTAATTGCTTAATTACATTTTTTATGTTTCGTGTACAAACCATGTTTATGTTATTTTCTTTTTTTATTTTACGTAATATACGGATAGAGATAAATAAATATATATATTACGCACACACTTTAATTCTACTGACAATAACAATAACTTTAATACTAATTCTAAGAACAACTTCCCTCGACCATATTTTAGAATCTACATCGTCACTGGGTTTTGTGGAAAGACGAGCTAGAGGTGTGGAGATTTCGTTGGTGTGCCAAAAAAATTGCCACGAATTCGCAAGAGCGCCTATGAGACACGGACCTCGGCTGGTTTCTTTATAGTTCTTCGTTTATAGAGGGGGCTGTGCTGAACCGAGTTCAGCCTACTGGGTAAGGCGGTGGATATCCTGTCGGATTTTTAATACTTGCGTAGGCACGCTCGCTAATAACTAAAATTGATTACGCTAAACTGAAAGCTTAACTATTGAATTAAGAACACTTATATTGCATGTTTACAAATATTTTAAACTAGCGGACGCGCGCAGCTTCGCTTACTACTCGCTACTTATTTAGGGGTGAATTCTAAAAAACGATAAAACATGTGTTCAATAAAATATTTTTAAGATTTCAAATTTTATAAAAATCGGTGGCGATTTAAAGATTTTTCCGTACAAACTTTCAACCCCTTATTTGCACCCTTAGGGGGTGAATTCTAGAAAACCATGAAATACATGTTCAATTAAATATTTTTAAGAGTCTAAATTTCAAATTTTATAAAAATCGGTGGCGATTTAAAAAAAAATCTATACAAACTTTCAACCCCTTATTTGCACCCTTAGGGGTAGAATTCTAGAAAACGATGAAACACGTGTTCAATTAAATACTTTTAAAAATATAAATTTCAAATTTTATAAAAATCGGTGCCGATTAAAATTTTTTTCCATACAATCTTTGTACCCCTATTTCACCCCTTTAGGGTTAAAATTTTTCAAAATCCCTTCTTAGTGGATGTCCAGAATACGAAAGGAAATATCTGTCCAAATTTCACGTTTCCACCATCAGCAGTTACGGCTGTGCGTGCGTCTTACCTCAGTCAGTGCGGACAAGTCCTTTTATATATATAGATAAATATATAGTGATATTGACGTCCACTCCCATTATGATGTTTGGACACTTGGTTTCATTTTTTATTCTTTTTATATGAGCAATATAGGGCTCTAGATCTTGGGAATCTTCAAACTACACCGAGATCAATACAATCTCCCATGCGTCGGCCCTGAGGGTTGCGACCGCGACGTTCCCAGTGATGAGTACCTATTGGACTTTTAATAATTTCAATATTTAATTTGCCGTAATTAATAGACTTTTTTTAATTTATTTCGTAACAGACAGACAGACTAAAACTTTAAAATTGTTATTTAGAAATCAAAAAAGACTCCTCTATTTTATTTGTTAAATTATTGTGTGTTTACCTAATACACGGAACATCAGGCCAGTAACTTCCATAAATAAAAAAAAAACCATACGCTAAGTACTGCAACGAAGTCACGATCTTCAGCAATGACCGTCTCTAGAGAGATATAGGGAAAATTGGTCGCTTATTTTAGTATGGTTATCTATAATGCTTTATAATATATATTCTTTATTGCACATATAAGAAAATAGTAAGAAAACAGTTATAATTAACAAATTGTAATTTTAATATTTTAGAATTTTACTTGATTTAACTCGCAGAAATTTATTATTTAACAGAGAAATATCTAATTATTTCATATCACTCTGTACACGAGCATGGCAAAAGCGGTAATTCCCGCGTAAATGGGAATCTCACGGGAATTCCGTGACAAAAACTATATTTATTGTTTTTATATGTATAATCTGATAACTTTACAAACAAATTGTAATACTCTGATTTTTTCCATATGATGATTATTTGAAACATAAATTTAAATATTTCATCTTCTCGAGTGGGATCGAACCCACAACCAGTCGGTTTTAGTCACATTATGTGCTTCTGCGCCGCGACTGGCCCCCTTAATCTTGTTTAGATAATTTAATTAAACTAAATTAGCCGTTTTAAAGCTTCAAAATGTTAAAAGCCTTTATTTTTTTTAAATGCAGGTATGTTTATTTTTATTGTGTTACATTATAAATAAGGAACCAAATTAAAGACTAGTTTGTTTTGCTACAAAAAATATATATTAAAAAAAGAAACAGTTGTAAATAGGCTAAAAATATATCACATTGAGAGGTTTACGAAACATTTGCGATTTATATTTAAATTAGTAGTTACAAAGAATAAACTTGTTCTAATGAGTTAATAATTTCTTGATTGACTAAAGTAGGAGCGTCGACTGCCCACAAATAATCTAAATGGTTGAATGTTGGTTCCGATATTTTATATATTTGTTTAGAAGAGGGCAGTTTTTCGTATAGAAGTTTTACGTCTTCCTCACTAGATAGCAAGTCGTTTTCTGCCCAAAACAGTTTTATAGGCAATGTGATTTTACTAAGATCGTACTCGGGAGGTGTCTCATTGCCGTATACCCTCTTATTATCAGTTTTCCCATAATCAAATTGTTGGAACTTTCCTCCTGCGACAACTTCTTGGGCGAAGTGTACGGCAGTTTTCCATGAAGTGCCAGTACCAAGGTTCGATAAAAATGTAGGCAGGAGTTCTTTATTGAATTGCTTCTCATCGGTGCCACAAATGTAAAATATCACATTTTTGCATACTACAGAATCAAAGTTGTCGACCTCGCACGAACTAGTCATTCTACCTAATACTGAATCTTTTGGTAAGAACTCGTGAGAACCGTACAGCATTTCCATGTAAGCCACGTTACTTGCAATCGGGGCGAGAGATTTTAAAGGTGATTTAAGATTTGTTAAGAAGGCAACAGGCGCTAACGCAAACCCTGCTTTCAAAATATTATTATATTCGGGCCTTAACGTCAACATGGCAAATAAAATAGTTGTTCCCATTGAATGGCCAATGTAGGTGATATCGCATTCGCCTTTAATTTTTATTATATGATCTATCACCGCCGGCACATCGTATAACGCGACGTCGTGCCAAGAGAAATTCCAAAAGGATTTTGAATCGCTTTTATATGTAACGTGCTCCTTTGAATATTTATTACCTCTGACATTAGACATCCAAACATCGTAGCCGGCGTCCGCCAAAACATACGCTAACGCTTTCTCGGGCCCGTTTAAAATCCAATCGGCCGAACTGCCAAACAGACCATGCTGTAATAGAATAGTTTTCCTCGATACATCCCCGAAATTTCGTGATCTGGCTATTCTATGTACACTTAACAAATAACCTTGTGATAATACCACGTGTGTTTCACAATAATAATCATTTCGCGTTATAACTCCTGGCACTGTTAAAAACATCTCGGGGATTTGCATCCTGGCGCCAGGTTCCTCTATCGGCAGGTACGACCAGGAATCGGCAACTTTTCTCCCACTTTCTTTGACACTTTCCACATAATTGCTAATATCTGATGTTATTTTCTTTTGTTGCTCATCAACGTAATTACTAACCGAATCTTTTAATCGTATTGCTTCTTGGTAGCTGGAATTGAATGCTTTTTCTACGTTGTTTTTTTGCTCTTCGAAAAACGTTTTCATATTCATACTGTGGCCGTCTATAAACTCCTGTATAGAATCCATTCCAAACGGCGCACTCATAGTACGCGTGAACGTCGCGCAGACGGCGAATGCGAATACTGTATTCATATTAGGTCGAATTTAGACTGGCCTCGCGTCTGTCATGTTGGTACTATTGTACCGTGACCCAATGGCGGGTTCATATAAAATTATGATAAAAACATGCTTATTTGTATATAATAATTAATATTATTTTTTTTTGTTTTGTATTTGTTAAAATAAATATGTCAGGGATAGAAAAACAAATATATATACCTAATTACCATTACACAAGTATCGTAACTATGTGTAGGTATGGTATACACACATTAAACACACACAAGTGATTTTTTTATTAGCCCATTTCAAATATGTATGTTATATTTATTTTAATAATTTAGAAGTAAAATTTTATATAGTTAATTAATTCTATTTTACCCAAAAGCCGTAAGGCCGCTGCTTTTTAATGTAACGAACTTTTATTTTTTATAGTAACATAAAATAGCATTAATACATATTTAATAGCAAGCTAAGCAAGGAATTATGTATAGTGTATATTATTAGCAATTGTTTTAGTCATAATCATTGATAACATGCATCTATGACGCGACAGTGCATCCGTGAACTTGGAATCAGTAAGACTTATATGTACCTATATATTTTGTTTGCAAATAAAATTCTTTGTTTTGAATGACACTTGACGTCATGAGTATATTTTAGGAAAACATTTTATTTTTAAGATAAAGGGGCTGTTTACTTAAAGAGACTAAGTACTTGACCGGAGTAATATTTATTAGTAGGTATATTTAGTAGGTACCAGCGACTCGCTTGCGGCTTCACCCGCCTGAATTACACAATTATTCAGTTCATTAATCAGTTTTATTTTAATAAAATTATAATTTTATAATATGTATCGATTATCTGCTTAGTCTGGCCATAAATACTGTTAAAAATAAACAAAACATTACTTTTGAATTTGGAATGTGTAATTTTTAAACGATTGTTTATTTAATCAATCGGCTTCATGCTGTATTCCGCACACAGCAGGGTAGGCAGAGGGAACCTATTGTTAAGACACTCCGTTCCCCACCTTCTATCGAATTTTGAAGGCATTGCGGGTTGAGTGGTAGAATTCAACACCGCGTTTTGCCTCGTCACTAGAGCGAAGAAATGGAAATACAAATATAAATAAATATTTCACTTCCTTGAGTGTGGATCGAACAAACAACCGTCGCGTTACAGTCACACGCTTGTGCCGCTGCGCCAAAACTGGCCTCCTATGTGAAATCGATGTCCACACGAGGAAATTAAATATTTATTCAAAGTAATCTTCATTTCTTCGCTCTTGTGTCGAGACAAAATACGGCATTGAGTACCGCCACTCAACACGCCGTGCCTCTAGAATTCAGCGGAAAGTGGGCGCGGAGTGTCTTAACACTAGCCTCCCTACACCCTAAAATTATTTTATAAATATCTAAACAGATAGCGCCGGGGTATGGTGCTATAATATAAACGTGTTAAGTGTAATAAATAAATTAATGATTCATAACTATTTATATCACTTAAAATCATCTAACAGTCGTACGACGCGATAAGGTTATCTAACAATCGTATCACGCGAAAAGGTCACATTTATACTAATAAGACTTTATTAGAGAAAGTTTTTAATAAAATATCTATGTAGTTCTTTATTTAGAAACAAGAGAATTCTTTTACGTTTGAAATTTTTGTATACTATACAAATGATTATAATTTGAAGTGTTTACTAAAAAAAATGTAAAACTATTCAAAATAATAATAAATATATATATCTATGTATCTCATACTCAAAAGAAGTAGTAAAAATATAGTTTATCTATTTTTGCAATTTAGTTGATCCGTATCAACTTTAATAAATTACTGTTTTTGTATAATAAATTAATATAGTAAATAAATTATCACAGAAAGTTTTAAAACATATGTATAAATTAAAATATTTATTTCCACATTTTTTACATATTTTAATACCTTTTTAATCTAGGCAGAATATTTTTGGTAACAAGATGCAAAAATCAGGTTTTATAAAAAACACTGCTAGAATAATATTTGTCACATTGACTTCTTTTCATTTTTCTGTCAACTTGAAAGTATGCAAAATCTTTTATAATGAATCATTTACCATAACAATTTTAATTTATTATTATAATCATTAATTTAGACAGTTCACTAATTTGCCAACAAAAAGGAATTTTCCTAACTTTTCTCATTATGCTGCCAGTATATTTCCCACTATTGGTTATGTCTGCATTATCGGCGATATCAGTTATATATTTATATTGCAAGAACAGAGGCAATCGAAGAAAAGGATACATGGATGTGAAAGAAAAGCCTTGAACTTTAATATTTTTTGCATACTTATTTTAATAATATGATGTAATAAGATTTAGATTGTTATTGTGTATTATATATTAATAATGATTCTTGGGATTTTTCAGTGTTAACTCCATTCACTATTTTTTAAAATAGTATTGTTATTCTAACCAACAAAACAACAAATAACAAAAAGAAAAATAAAAACACATATATTGTAACAGATTATTTAATTTTTAAATATAAGTCTAAAAACATTTCATAACATGGTATGTACGTAAAAATACACCTCTAAGAAAATAAGGCACCTATTACACTGTAAGTCTACAGACAAACCCATTACTGACTAAATACTTTCACCGTTTGGCTCGTGTGATACCACCCTTACCGACATATTGAATACATTGAGCATTAACTGTGGTACCAACAGTGGGCGATAATGATATCATATTAAAACTAGTATATAAAAATTGGGTTATTTTTCTTTATAAAATATTCATATAATTTTAAATATGCTTTGTGCTTTGTTGGAAATAAATATAAAAATGTACTTTTTATAAATAAACGTGCAAAAAATAATTATTTTGTATATAAATATTTCTTCTATAAGTAATTCTTATCAAAAATCGCCCATCCCTAGTACAACTATAGTATATTAATACTATGATAACTAACTATAAAACACATCTGCCGTTATAATCAGTCTACAACAAGTACTAGTAAAGAAAAGAGAAAATTAAATCTATTTCTAACTTAAAAAATAATAAAAAAATACCATAACAATTCATTCTTATAGGCAAGTAGTATCGAATCGTACAAAATCAACAATAACACAACGAATTCATAACCGTCACCTCAACTTTAATGGTAACTAA
>JAEBDU010012893.1:0-86179 GCA_016802625.1 Heliconius numata
TATAATTTTGAAGTCGGTGTCAAGCTAATGCTACAACACCTTTACTACAATATCTAATTACTAAGCCTGTTTGTTTTACTTGGCACCGACTTCAAAATTATAAAATCTTTATATAATTATTTTTCACTTTTTAGTTCATTGTTAGAAGTCGGTTTTTCTTTTTGTTAAAAATTAATTTATTATCAAACAGGAGCTTCTGTTAAAAGAACTTCGTGAACGAGCTTAGAGGTATTGTTCTTTTGAAACATTTTTAATTAAATTATGAATTATTTAAAAAATACTTGCTCTAGTTTTTGTTACATCTTGTTATTTTTATTGTATTTTTACTATCAAACTACTCTACATATTAGTTATTCTTCTTTGGTTAAACTCTAGTTCAACGAAACGAACCTCGAACCTGAATGAGCCTCGAACTCAGCTTAGCATCAAAAATATCTATATCTTTACTATTTTTCTACTATTATAAAGCTGAATGATTTGTTTTGATGAACACGCTAATCTCGATAACTAATGGTTTAAATTAAAAAAATATTTTTGTGTTGGGCAGTTAATTTATCATGGAAGACCAGGTAATTTCATGCCGTCAATCATTTCAATATCAACTCACTGTACCTGCCGCCAGGGTTACTTCCTTAGAATATGCTTACTCTTATTTCACTCTAAATTATATATACAAAATTAAAAAAAACACCTGTCCTTCTGTCATGTGTAAATACGTAAAGTGGTAGAATAGAAGAATGAGTTATTGCTTAATGACGGTTATTCTTCCATGTGACTTCCTTATACGTAGGTGTCAATTGACGCTGCGGATATCGCATTAGTGTAAGAGATGACTGTAAAACTAGGTTTTCGAAAATGTTAAAAATTCAAAAATTATAAGTTTTTGGAAACATCTAGATTTAGAAAAAATGCAAAGCTACGTTACGCCATTAATTCGGTTTAAAAGTTTCATTTAAAAAATAATTATTAATTGTTAATATAAAGTATGCTTAGGTACAGTAGATCATCTAACAAGTGTTTTATAATGGTTCAGTAAATTTAAGACAGTTAAAAAGAAAGTGAACTATACTCAAACGTAATATATTTCGAATTATTAATAATTATTAATCAATGATATACTATACATTGTTATTGTGTGTATGTTTTTGTTCGATGTTCGTCCGTGTAAATACAGCATTTTACAATCGTCTATTCGTAAAAAATTGACGGCTGCGTCTTTGACTATAACCTAAGACGTTTAAATGGCTAGAGTAGATATGACCTTGGAGATATTACCATGTTACTAACATGGCATAGTTCCCTTATTAACTGTAGTCAAATTTTAGACAATTTAAATTACCTAATACAGTAAATTAATATTATTTTTGTATTTTTAAATGATTAATGTTATATTCATTCTGCCTTTTAGAAAATGAAAAACGACTAGAGGTAGGTACTTTCAGTATATCGAGAAATTTAGACTATTTATAAAAAAAAATATTTCGAGGCCAGTCGTGGCATGCTGTGGGTTCGATCCCCACTCGAGTAGATGCAATATTTACTTATGTTTATATTTCCATTTCTTCGCTCTGATGTCGAGGCACGTGCACACAGAGCTTCCAGAATTCGGCAAAAAGTTGGGAACGGAGTGTCTTAACACTAGGATCCCTCTGCGTACCTGCTGTCCGCGGGATACAACGTGAAGCTGACAATATTGAAAAAAAAAAATTGATTATTTTTTTTATTATAAAAAATATTATAGAAAATCTTATGAAAATTTTTATTATTAGATTTTTTCTTTCTTAAAAACAGTCTTGAATTTATTACAGTTATAATGGAAATCTTATCAAGTTTATTCTATCTACAATCCTAAAGCCAAAGCTCAAGAAAGTCAATAATTTCTTACAACTGTCCCGGTTACATGATACGATTGCGAAACGATGTCCTAAGGGACTAAATCCATTCGATATCTAATTGAACTGATATTTTATACGTTTACATGACTAGCTAAAAATGATATCGACGAAGCCGCACTGGACTTCGTCGATATCATTTTTAAGTTTCACGGTGTATCTCTGTAGGAGGGTAGGCAGAGAGAAATAAGCCTTAGGACTCTGTTTCCCACTTTCCGCCTAACTTTGAGACATATATGAAAATTATTTATTCCTACAGGTGGGAATCGAATCCACGACCGTTGAAAACAACCAGAGGTTGTCTATTTTCTATATTATACAATTCATAAGTTCATGTTTGCAAAGATTTCAGCTTTAGGCTTTTAACCCGCATTGTAAGGGAAACCTAGTAAAGGAAAACTAAAACATTCGTTGAGATTTTCTGCCAAAGTTTTGTAGTGGATTCAATCCACTAACATTGTGTTTACAATCAAGTGATGTTTCCCTAAGCCACGGGGTGCATTTTGAAAATAATTCTTTGCAAGGTGACCTTCTCATTGTACTTAAAATATAACTAAAACAAACTATCAATGTCTAACAAACTCAAAGCCTTTTAGTAGACAGCGTTCAACTATTATAATTTGGTTAAAACCTACGTATACCTACTAAGTTTCAAGTTCGCTATCAGTACATTTGAGAAATGGAATGTCTTTAGTGCTCGATTCACCCTATGATAAATAATTATTCTTATTTTCGTAAGACAACATGCCGAGTTGAGCTCAATCGCTCATTGCCCCATGTGTAAAATTTGAGCGGAAAGCGGAGTGACTGAACTCTATCGTTCCTCTGTCTACCCTGCAATTTGAGGCTTAATGTATAACATAAATAATAATAATATTGGAATAACGATCAATATAAACAAAGAAAGTACTCGTGGCTATAATCGATTCGTTATTCAATGATGTAGACTTAAATTTTATACTTGTATTTTTTTTGTTACCTTTTTTTAATGCTATCAATTTGTTTTTACACTATTCTCTTTATGTTTGTGTTTTTTTTTCACTTATCTGTAGTTTTGAAACGATCGTAGCGCAGCGGCGTCTACATATATCGGCGCGATGGTTTTATGTTCGATTCCCATTCGCAGGACTCAAATGTTTTCATCTTCTTGACTCTGGTAACAAGGCAATGAGAGGCCTAGAGTTCCAACACTCAATGTACTGCCTTTACGACTTCATTTGTATTTAATATAATTGTATAATATGTTTTTTTATACAACCCATACCTATATTATAAATTCGAAAGTAAGTAAGTCTGTCTGTCTGTCTATCTTTTACGCAATCAGGGCCAAACCGCTAATTTAATTATGATTAAATACTCATATAGAGATACCTCAGGGTCTCGGGATGAACATAGGACTTTTTTTTTCATATTTGTAATATTTTCGATATATATCAATATATTAAAATACTTATTAATTTGACATGCAATTTATTCCGCCATGTTTATAACAACCGCCGTTGCTAAGCAACGATTTGCAAAGTTTGTTATTAGAAAACGTCACCCAAGGTGAGCTTGCTTAACGCATCTCTCTATTGAAAACTGAAAATAATTTCATAAATATTTTTAATAAATATTCATATAGTTCAAGCGGGCGTAGCCGCGCTCGGGTTAGGTTAGGTATATATAAATTTTACATAATAATCATATTTTTCGTCATAATTTCGTAGATTTACATTTATTAAATGTTTAATCTATTGCAGGTAAGTATTAACTTAGGTTATCGCTAAGCGACATGGCTTCTACATTATATACGAGAATCGATCCTTAAATCGATAGTCACGAAAGTAAACTTGCTACACGTGCTTCAATTGAAAATTAAATTATATACAAAAATTACTTATTTTTTTAAGAATTGAATAAGACGTTTCTTTATGTGGCTAAAGTGGCTGTCCTGGCACTGTCAAGATTCGAATTCTACTCATGGCTATAAATTATTTTCATTTTCTGATTCTGATAGCAAGATAAAATACAACGTTAAGTTTCTCCACTTAACTCAAAAATTCGGAAGAAACTGGAGAGCAGTGTCTTAAGGTTTCCTCGGCCTAACCCAATGTATGCAGTATAGGTCATGCTGTAAAAAAATATTAGTATTTATATTAGTTTCACAACAAAAACATTCAAATATCGCTAATGATTGAGTATTAATTTAACTAAGCTTATAACTAAGTTTCTCCTTTTTGATTTATTGCCTCAAATTAAGATGGGAAATGACAAACGAAAATTTAAAAAGTATAACAAATTTCAAACTTTTTTTCCTTTCAGATAATCCATCGGCATTGGAATGACCTGCTACGGCTCGTTCCACAGCCTGCCCCCGTAGAAAATGGTTCCTTGTTGGCCAACTTTATTTTTCTTCTTAATATGGTAAGTGGTTTTTTTTTCTTAAGTATTATACTAGCTTTTAATTGTGGCTTTAGTCGTGGTTTCAGGTGACCTGACAAAGTCACCTGAGACAAAGTGAATTACATCGAAACAATTAATGTTATGAAATATAGATTCATTCCATTTTATAAATTAGTATTCTCTACTACAAAAATATATATACCAGTACTTTGACTTCGCTTAGACGATTCCTATAAGGAATCGAACCCACAACCTGCCTGCATACTTAATATTAATACTATTTCACACAACGAAATATATAAGTATACAAACCACCTATTCACATGTAAATTGACGAGTTCAAGGTCCCTTATCGTGGATCTTGCTAGGCGATTACAGCTGTGGCCGGTTAATAAATGACCACTGATAGCTATCTCACGTCCGACCTTCAATAGATAGGCTTACTTAGCTACTGTATTGTGTGTTTAATATTAGGATTTATGTGTGACTAGTAACCTATGCGCGGCTTCGCCCGCTTTATTTTTGTGTTAATAATACAAAATGTTTACATAAGTTAGAGATATTTGGATATATTATTACAAAGTTTGGTCTAAATATCTTCAGTACTTCTTGTGTGAAAGCAGCATATCGTTCATTGTATTTATGATATTAGTAGGTTTGTAGGATATTGAACAAAATGCTATAAAAATTGATAAATTAACCATATAACAGGATAGACAGATTAAAACGGTTCTATAGTTTTCCACTTTTATTTTGAAGTGCTTGACATTATAGCATGATATTTATATAGAAGCCAGTCGTGGTGCAGGGGCACAGGCGTTTGACTGTAAAGATTGTGGATTGAATTCCCCCTCGAGGAAATTAAGTATGAAATATTTTAATTTTCTCGCTATGGTCTCGTTACCATAGCAAACGCAAAGCCCGGCGTTAAGAGTGTGTAGCAAATGCGTTAAGAGTTCAGCGGAAAATGGACAACGAAAATAAAACAAAAATTAAGAAAATCCTTTTTTAAAAAAAGCAGCGAGCTATATATAAGCGTATATTCCATGATAATACGTAAATAACGTAAGTGATTTGATCGAAAACAGCGAAGCTTCAGGGTAACCGCAACTAATTTCTTACGAGCAAAGGTGAAGGTGAACTAATGCCAATGAATCACAGTGATAAGAGATAACAACAACAACTCTAACACCTTTCAAGTTAAAGTAGATTAAACTTACGATTTATGTTAATAATGCTCATTAAATTGTATCTTTATTGGTATTTTCGGCAATTTTGTTCGTTAAATTGTCAATTTGATGTCCTTTCAAGTGATTAACGAAAGCTTTGTAAGATGTCTATTTCGTTTTCTTTTTTAGTTCTTAAGGTGTTCCTTTGCTTTAATTTAAATGCCAGCTTTCCTCTACCCTACTACGAGTATATAATATAGAAAAAAATCATAAAGTTATCCATATATGTTTCTTATTTTTTTTTTTGTTTAGCGTCACACAGTAGCCCGCAAACAGCAGGATAGGCAATGGGAACATATTGTTAAGACATTCCGTTCCCTATTTTTTACCGAATTCTGTAGGCATTGCTTGTTGAGTCGAGCAACTGAATGCCGCGGTTTACCCCGAAGAAAATATTTCAATTCCTCGAGCGGGAATCGAACTACAACCCCTCGCGTTTACAGTCACGCTGTGCCTGTGCACGACTGGCCTCTATCATTGTACGATTCGTATTCACAAGTCATATTCATGACATCGGCCATTACCACCGAGTTACATTAAGAGTTATGACATTCCTAACTTCCGTGCGACGAAATACGTTCAAAAGGACAAATAAAAAAAATGTAACAAATCTAAATATAGCTCGCGTGCCACTAATATAACAATCGATGACGGTACCTTGGCCCGGAAAACCAACGTCATTTGTGATATGCAACGTTTTAAACAAATAACGTGAACTAGTTCTTTATTGTTTGTAGGCCATTATGGTGCAGTATACTAACTGTATTATGACCATTGTGGGTTCGATTCACATTTGGGAGAATTAATTATTAAGCCACATTTGTAGGAAGACAAAATTGCGGCGTTGAATTGCGTCGTTGAAACGTTGAAAGTTTTTTAATTATCAAGTTACATCTGTCTACCGTACTATATGTAGGATAGGTTTAAGTTGTTAAAGTAGTTTCATTTAAAATGTATAATAGTCGTGAAAATTAATAAACTTAATAACGAGATATTAATGTTCTGTCATTAGTATAGAATAGAAACAGCTTATATATATATATGCATGATTAAACATTAAAAACAATTCACAAAGACGTATAAACCGACAAACGTATTAATAATTTTTATAATTCCCAGGTATAATATATTTAATACGAGCAGCGCGAGCAGACAGCTATGACAGCTCAAACTAGTGCATTCAAACACGCCATAGCTTAAAAGTAATACCGACTGTAGGGTCGCCACCCTTTTAAATATACTTTTAATTTACTTGTATTTTTATTCACTTGTATTTTTATCTACAAGTATCTCGCGTTTTATTTGAAGCAGAGGCTTAATGTTGAGACATTTCTTTCTAGTTCTTCACTTCACATTTTAAAACCAAAGATATATTATGCCAAACCTAGATTTTTTTACATATTAGGAGCCATAAAAAAAGGGATAAAGAGGAGAAAAAAAAAGGTAAGAATCACCCTTCAAATTATAAGAATTATGTAACGATAGTTTCCAATTAATTAATTTTAATAATTTGTACATATCTTTTGTAATTATTGTTTTGGACAGTTTTTTAACGAGGAACTGTTTAAGTGGAATCCATTATTCCAGCAGTCAGTGATGTAAATAGGCTTCTAAAGGTATTCAAACATATTTCATATTTAATATTTATTAATAATATTAAACGTTTTAAATAAAAACAATTGTCTCTGCTTCAGCTTTTTATATTATACGTTTAATTCAGGAACATGATCCTTAAGTTTTTAAATATAACGATACGATACGATAACGTCAAAAGTGAGTAGAAATAGCAAATCGAAATGTTTTTGAATTCAAATATCAATTAATAAAAGATTTAATATAATTCCACTTAATTAAACAAATATATCCCACTATAAAGAAAATTCCAACTGCCGTGAAAGTATTCTATTTATGGAAGCTAAAAATAGAAATACTATAGTTTGCATTATTAGTAAATTTGTACAGGAACTAATAAATTTGCGGATACCCTACTATTAAGCTCACGCTATGTTGGCGAAATAACAAAATCATTGACGTCACAGCTTACCCAGTAAGTTAGTAAGCCTTACTTTTTAAATACCTTTTAAATTTATATCTATTTTATGACAACTTGAATTAAAAGTTATAGTTTGTTGAAACCAAGTAAAATTATTGCTTAAATTAATTCTGAGAACCAATAAAAACAATAAAACAACAACAACAAATTTATTCCTCAGAGACACTAGAATAGTGTCAAAACACTCTGTTTTCTAAAAAATATAATTTATGAAAGATTCTGAAAAATCCTACGTAACATATTGTATAAATATGTAAGTCTATTTTTTTAAAGCTTCACGTTGTATTTCGCACATAGCCGGGTAGGCAGAGGGAACCTGAGAACCTAGTATTAACACACTGCGTTTCTGAATAAGATACTTTCGTTCCCTCCTTTCTGCCGAATTCTTAAGGCATTGCGTGTTGAATAAAATATTTTATTTATTTATTTTCAGGCTGTGCAATGACGTGACGTCGAAGAGGAACCACACTTTGAAACCAAGAGTCGTTCTACCAGAGAACTATGTTAAAGGTACTATTTTATTATTATCAGTATACAATAATATTAAAAGCTATTTTAACACAGTTATCGACAATCGTTTATTCCTTATGGTTCAAATCAACAGTTTCTATTGGTAATTCATTATCCTAATTTCACAAAACCTTTACATAAATTATAGCCTAGAATGTGATATTCTGAAAATATTAGCTATATTACTGCAAAGTTTTATCTAAATCAGTTCAGTAGTTTTTGCGTCAAAGTGAAACAAACATCCATTTTCAAAAATAATATATTTGCGATTACATACGAAATGGTATGACATCCATACATACATATATGGACAATATAACCCTAGAATGTAATGTCTGCTGATCGCAACTATCATTAGCCAAGTAATTACGCTTATTGCTAATGAAAACAGAAATAGAGCAGCTATAGTTATCTATATAGTACTGTTTATACATTAGAGCCCAGTTATGGCATAGGGGTACAAAGACGTGGGTTCGATTTCTATTCGAGGAAATTCAAAATTTATTAAGTCAAAGTGAAACTTCACGCTGTAACCTTAGCTAGAAACCTAGTATTAGGATACATCGTTCCCATTAAAATACTTGCGTCTCCTATTTTCTGCCGAATTCTCGAGGCATTGTGTGTTGAGTGGCGTAACTTAACGCTAATTTCTGTTGCGGATCAGCAGTGAGACGCTGATATTTCATTTATAATTCATAATTGATATCATGATATCATTGATAATTCACATTTTAAAAGGCACCTGTTGGGTTTCTCGTTGCAACTGCTTACCTCGTTGCAGCTTAGCCTGTAAGAATAAATATAGCATATTTGAATGATGAACACTACCGAAGGCATATAGTGTGAAGAGGTTGATAGAGGTGGACGAAGTAGACGAAGAAAGAGTTCATAATATTTGACCAAAACATTCTATAGCTATCCCGCTAGGGATAAGGCAAATAAATAATCACTGATTTAATATTTTAACTTTCTTTTATCTGTATGTTTTCTTATAAATAATTTCCATCTTATTTTCTTTGCCAAAAATTTATCTTATAAATGCCTGTACCGAAGTACGCAATTATTTTACAAAGCCACAAGCTTATTCAATATTCCTTTTGAAATATTTTCTAGGTGGTGTTCCTAAAATATCAGTTTTTAGGGATTTGTACTTCAAAAGAAAAACGTCTGTCAATACCATTTAATAAAATTCACGAAAACTAAACCTATTGCTCTCAGGAACTCATAATAACGAAATCTGATACAAGGAAAAAAACCGTCTAATAGGAGTGTCGTAACCCTAGATTCCCTCTGCCTACCCTGCTTGGGTTGTCGCAACAGGTTGTGGGTTCCATTTCCACTCGAGCAAATGAAATATTTAATATTTTCATTTCATCGCTCTGGTAATGGAGGCAAAGCAAGACGCTGAGTTCAGCATCTCAACACGCAATGCCTCCAGAATTACCCTGACCCCCTTATGAGCTGTAATCCGCAATTTAGGTACCAAGGACTATAAAACAGAAAATCCTGTATTTTCCGTTCCCGTAGGAATTTCGGGAAATTATATCTTAATGTCACTTCCCAAAGATCAAGTGCCTATTTGGATTACGTGAAAAAATTCAACTTCTACGCTAGGTACCTTAATCTGTACTTTATCGGTTTGTCAGCCAGTCACACAGTAGGTAACGGAAATAAATATATTTTCTTCTTTTTGTAGAAATGCGGCCTCCATCCAGGAAAGGTCAACCAGTGGTTGTGGAGTTCAGCATATACGTGGTCGACGTTAATTCAATTAATGTTGAAGATATGGATTTCAGGTATAAAAAAATTGCTCTCGTTACCACCTTTATATGATACAACAAACGTGATTCGGAACCCTTAATTTTTTGTCTTTTTCCTCATGTATTTGTTGTATAGATGTTACAGCGACAAGAAAATTACATTATCTTGTTGAAAATTACATTATTACTGTTTATGAAAAATAACCTGGTGACAGACAGACATAGAGCGGAGACTTAGTAATAGGGTTGTGTTATATTAAGTCTTCTTCCTCCTGGAAGTATGGAACCAAAATATCATACTTATTAAAATTATTATTTATGAAAACACGAATTTTTGAAATGATCTGCAGTGAATAATAATAATAGTCACATAAAACAAAAGTATTTATAGAGTAAAACTTACAAAATAAGACAACATAGATTTTGTTTCTGTTTTGGCAGAGTGGACATGTTTATAAGGCAAACTTGGCGCGAGAGCAGACTGCAGCTACCCGAGGACATCTTCGAAGAAGGCGACGATCATGTCACCCTGCCTCCTGAATTCTTCGACAATTTATGGCATCCTGACCCATATTTTCTTAATTCAAAAGTAACCGGTACATATAATTTTGTTTTATACTTTTTAAATAAATACTTAGACGTGGTAAAGTTAAAGGTTCAATATAATTGGAAATTATTTTATTTTTAAAAATTGGTTGCGCTAGTCACAGTTGGACAAGTTTCGGCGTTGGATTCCACAGTACTTGATTCTATATTTCTCTAAATGAAATAAAGGAACCATTTTTTTATATAGGAAAATATGTAATAATAAATTAATATGCAATAATTAACCAAGTCGAAGTTACAGGCACTTTAAACTTTAAGTAATAAAAAAGGTTGTAAGTATGCTTAAAAAATATAGATATATATCATAGAAATATAAAAATATAATAGAAATATATAGAGGTAATGTAAATTGTTCAACTAAGCTGAGATAAGAATTCATATATAATACCTTTATAAATTTTTGATTTTAGGAGGAGCTTGCCACTTTTGTCATCAATCTGCTGGTACGGTGTTTGCTCCCTTTGTTTTTGTTAAATCACGTTATATTATTGGTGAAGCACTTCTACAAATATTTACACTTTAAAAATCATTGAAATTTTGTTTGAAAAAAGAATAATATTTTTCATAATCAAATAAATTTCATAATTAAATAATATGTGATTAATTAATTTAGAACTATTTCTATAATCATTTTATAACTTAAATTATAATCATTATCAAAATTCAACGACATTAAAAGCAAAATTGAAGTAAATTAAGTCACATTAAATAAAAACACTCAGCTTGGATGAACAAAAATACAAAATACGAACAATTTTTCACTAAAAAGCACCTTTTTGAACCCAAAAACAACATTTAAATAATACAACGATCTAGCACATGCAAAAACAAAAATTTAAATAAAACAATTTATATAACAGCACCAGGTCAACAAGTAATTAGTGGAATAATTAAAGTTAATTAAATACAAATATTTTAAGTAAAAAAAAAATAAACTTTCGTTCACAGAAATCGCCGAATTGACGCACAAATTTTCATCAGTAACCTTATACAGAAACCAGACGGTCAGATATGCTGCCAGGATGCACGCGATCATAGCATGCCAAATGGAATTTCAGCTTTACCCCATGGATATACAGTCGTGCCCGATTTATATAGAAAGTTGTGAGTAGAATAATTAAGTAAAGTATGTAAAGTAGTTTTCTTAATAGTCGTAAGTCACGTGTTGATATTTAGTTTGGTTGAACCTTTGTTTACTGAACGGTTTTTTAAATGGGTTGGATATTTATATTATATTCTAAGAAGTCTGTTTAGCTTCACGCTGTATTCCTAACTTAGGAGGGGAAGCAAAGGGAACTTGGAATGATGGAACCTGGGAAACCTTAATACTAGGGATTAAGACACTCCATTTCTCATAAGGACGCTCTGATCCCCACTTCCACCGAATTCTTGAGACATTACATTTCACCTCGTTACAAGAGCGAGAAAATAATATTGAATCACTTTTTCCCCTAAGTGGGGATCGATAAAAAAACGACGGGACCTTGGTAATTGTATCAAAAAAACATTATTATTTATTTTTAAGACAAAGCTTGTGGTATTGGAAAGAGATGAAGAAAGGACAGAATGTAAAATCAGTGTAAATGGAAAGATATTAGAACAAGTGAATGAAGTGGTATATTTGGGAAGTATGTTCAGCAGAGATGGAAGATACGAGATGGATATGGAAAGGTGTTTTGCTGCCAGGAACAAAAAATGTACAATTATATTATTGGATGTCAAAAATGTATCAAATTAGGGACCGGAGTGCCTTGTCACTATGTCTCGGCCTACTCTATTATACGCTTCATTTATCGGAATATAGCCGAGTAGATCGAGATAAAATTTAAAAAAAGTCAGCTTAAAAATACCTAAACATTTAAAACATTATCTATATATATATATAATTATTACAAAAAAAAATTCCCAGTTTCATATAGTAATCAAAAAGTAAGGTTTCGATGGAGCGATGCGGGCGTGACGATCAATCCTGAACTAAAATTATTGCAATATCACATCGGGGAGCCTTTGCGGTTGGAAGAGACGAACGGATATATGATTGACAAAGACGGTAAGTTTAAGCTTATTATTAATAAAAAAAAAATATATATATATAAGTACTAAGCCATTAAGTGTTTCTTCCTGTGTTCAAGTGTGGAAAAACACTCGAGAGAGTGAAATATTTATTTACGTTTAAATTTCCATTTCTTCGCTCTGGTGTCGAGGCAAAGCACGGCGTTATGTTCTGCCACTCAACACGCAATGCCTCCAGAATTCGGCAGAAAGTGAGGAACGGGGTATCTTAACACTAGGTTCCCTCTGCCTACCCTGCTGTGTGCGGGAAGCTGTTTTTGATAAATGCAAAAATATTTTACTTTTCCATTTTACCAAATAACCAAATAAGAGTATTATGTTATTACATAGTTATATTAAACATATTTTTATTTTTTTTATATTTTAGGCAACTACTCGCGTCTCGTCGTCTACTTCAGATTTGAGCGTCAAATCGGCCACCATCTAATACAAACGTTTGCACCCTCCTCGCTAGTAGTTATGCTATCTTGGTTTAGTTTCTGGTTGGACCTAGATGCGATTCCCGGCCGAGTCACTCTGCTAGTGACCTGCATGTTGACACTAGTCACTATGTTCACTGGGCTAAGAGCGGATATACCACCTGTTGCTTATGTTAAGGTAATTAGACTTATATAAACTAAATATTCATCATATATTATGGATTTAAGTTCCCACACAAAATATAGATAAAAGAAAAAAGTAAATACTTAAGCAATAATAATTCAAATTTTTTTTTTATTTCTATTTATCACGCTAATCTCATAAAGGTCTTATCCGATTCAAATACAGTTTTTACCGTTGTATTGTTGAAAACTCTTTACAAATAGTGTTTGTTTTATTTCGATCAGTTCATACATAAATGTCAATGTCAAATATTTTGTTAAAATTTATAAAGTTTTATTGAATTGGCAGAAACTATAATTTTTAAATGTATGGATATTTTATTTAAAATGGTAAGGTTTAAAGAATACAAAAGTAATTTAGAAAATAAATAATTATATAGTTCAAACGAGGGAAGCTTCAAGCGGGTCGCTAATTCAAAAGAAAAACATTATTTTCAATTAGCGACCGCTAGCGGTGTTAATGTTTTTAAGGGTTGTGCTTGACATAATACCAGTGTTGAAATATCAAATCTCATTGAAGTAGCTGAAAAGAGAGAATGGGCAAACGTGAAATGAAAAACTAGCCTTTACCCTTTTAACCCTTTTTAGTGTTATAACAATAACAAAAATATAAATTTAAAAAAAATGAAAAAAATCGATAGATGAATAATAATTATTTCAATACTAAAATTTATACTAAGATGCTATTATTCCTACTATTTCTTCGTTTTTTCATATAAATATTTATGTTTAATAGGCACTAGATCTATGGATGGCCGGCTGTATGATGTTTGTCTTCGCTGCGTTAGGAGAGTTCGTTGTTGTGAAAGTACTTGACAAACAATATCAAATGAATAAATCTAAAGCTCAAGATTCTTTACCTAGGATTATACCTGTGGTGAGTAATACTTTTACTTATTAAGAAAACGTATTAAAAATTTTAAACGTAGCGGGATTTGAACCCGCGCCTCTTTGGTTCAATTTCTAAAATTTTTATTCTTTTAATAAGTATTTTTCTTTCCTAACTGTGGAATAACACTTCGGAAAAGTAAAAAATGAGTAGTATTTTTACTGAACTAACTCATACAGTAGGGTAGGCAGAGGGAACCTAGTGTACTAACTACTATAAAACTACCACTTAAAAATCTATATATCTCAAATCAATATAATTGAACTCGCACTGTACTAACAATACAAATAATTATTTTATGAACCCCTAATTCGTTTGTTTTTTTTTTCAAAGATGCAAGAAGTGTAGGTATATATTTTGAAAAGATTCCTTGCATTTATATTATTCCACAGAAGCATTAATGATGTTTTGTTTTTATTAGGTTGCTGTTTTTTAAGGTTTTGCTAACAAAGAGATATCCATACAAAAAAAAACAATCATACCAAACACCAAGTTTTCTGATTCCTCAGTCTTGCTTTTTAAATATTTATTTATGTAAACGAATTGAATAAAAGAAGAATAATTTGTCCCTAAGCTCCATTTCTTGCTAACTTTATAAGGATTATTTAAATATCGTATTAGAATACCCCTTCTATAAGAAATGATATACAATTAAGATACACTCTCTTTTATTGGTCGTAAAGAAAATTGAATGTGACAGTATCTGCAGAATAGAGTAAAGGAAGTATGTGATGTTAGTACAGATTATAAAGACTTCATAAATAGAACTTGGAGAATAAAACAAGAGTATATTTTATTTTGTTATTTTAAGTAGAATTAAATATTTTTATAAAACGCATCAGAGTTTGGATGCACCGAGATTTGAACCCGCGCCTCTTGGAAGATCCAAGGGTTTCCCAATTTTATTGATGATTTCAAGAGTTTTGTCGCTGCGAAAGCCTACGGCCTCAAATTATTAACTTCACTTAGTATAATGGTTTTTTATTCGTCAACACCTTTATTCCTGCGTTTTTAAATCAAATTATGGTTTTAGAAGTGTGAAGTTAACATTAATAGATCTATCAGTTAAGTTAATTAAGAGAACTTGCGTTCATGAGCCCCTCATCAACGTCAATTAGATGTCATGATGTTTGAAGGGCTAGGAAAGGTCATTTCCTGAGAGTAAATATTCTTAAAAGAGTAGGGTAGGTTAGGCAAAGGAACCTAGTATTTTGACACTTCATTACCATAGTTCGGCCAATTTTGGAATTGCCTTTTGCGTGACGGAACTGTACGCTGCGCTATGTCTTGCTAGCAGAGCGAGAAAATAGAAATAATGAATTCTCACATTAATTATAGAACTGTTTCAAAAATTTAAATAAAACATTAATACTTATTTAAAAAAAAATCTTACAGCGCTTAAACGGTGAGAAAGGCTCGTGCGGAACAGTTGCAGCGTGGGAAGGTAGTGGGGTTCGATGTCGTAAGGTAGACCTCACCTCGCCCACGTCCCCCGCGGCCACCACCCCCGGCGTGCACTCTGCCCCGGGCGCCCCCACACATTTAATGGGCGTTGAACGACGACAGAGTATATTGCAAGTACGTAATGTTTTTTTTAGCATAAGTCTATTAGCATACATTTTAATTTTTTAAATCAGCTTCATGCTGTATCCTGCACACAAAAGCGTAGGCAGAGGAAACCTTGTGTTAAGACTTAGTTCCCTATTTTCCGCCGAATTCTGGAGGCATTGCGTGTTGAGTGTAACTCAACGCCGCGCCTTGCCTCTACAAAATTAAAGCTAAGTTGATACATATTTTTTCTTATTCTCTAAATGAACAACCGAGTTATAATATACAAATATATATCGCTTTTCTATTTTTTAAATATTCTTAAATTTCAATATCAAAGGTGACTGGCCGATGGAAGAATGCCGGCCGTATTATAATGAAATTGTTATATTTCCAGCCATTTATAGAGTTCTTTCATATAAATTGTAAAAATGTATTTACATTTAGTTTTTCTATATGATTGCTAATATTATGAGGCCAGTCGTAGCGCAGGGACACAAGCGTGTGACTGTAAGTACGACAGGTTATGGGTTCTATTACCACTCCTGGAAAGAAAATATTTAATATTTTCAATTCCTCGCTCTGGTATCTAGGCAAAGCGCAGCGTTGAGCTCCATTTTAACACACAATGTTGAAGAGAAAATCGTTAATATAACTTTTATTCTAACATAAAGGCAAGATGCGAACTAATAGTTTTAGTTGACTAATCCAAAAGTCAGGTGTTCATATTCTACAATATTTTTTATACAAATTTTCGATATATCCATATTTGATGCTAAAGGATTCAGGGATTCAGAACAACTCTTAGAATATACCATATAGGTACGTACACATAGTCACTAGAGGCGTTAGGGTAGGGCGAGCCCGGGCGACCGCTCAAATAATCGTATGAGAGGCGCCGAATAAAAAGGGCGCCGTAGACGCCCGTTTAGGGCGCTTTGCGCAAAGATGTCTTAAAATGGTCCAAGACTTAAAAAAAAACAAAGTCACCGTCGTCTTTGATATCTAAAAAAAAAAAAACAAAGACAACGTCATTGAAATATTTATCAACTTTGAAAATAAAATTGCAGAAAACATAGACTTTGAATACCTAATAAAAGATTCGCAGATAGAAAGGCTAGAAGAAGTGAAATTTTATTAGTTTTTGTCATTTTTTTTTAAATACATGGTTATTTCGTTGTACTCATTCCCTGTTTTGTATATTATTGAATTGTAGTTAGGGGGCGCCGAAAAAATTTCGCCCAGGGGGCCGGTAGTGCTAAAACCGGCCCTGCACATAGTTTTCATAATTTTCACGGGGCTGAAGCCGCAAATGAAAGCTACTTATAGCTAAAGCCAGATTTCTGTTAATGAAAATCGTTCGTGATCGTATTTAAACCGCAGCTATATAAACAAATCGACCAAATAAAAGCGTGTTAATGCATACATAAATATTTTAATGTATTCATTAACACGCTTTTATTTGGTCGACTTATCAATATATTATATTAAAATAAAAAAATCTGAATTTAAAACTTGGCTTATGATAATTATATCATCATTAAACTTGGCAGTTATCCAGCTTAAGTGATAATAAATTAATATGGAATTATTGAGCTGATTTGATGGGGAGCCAGGTGCTGAACCTGGCTCCTTCTTGACTATTTGAGTTTAGGCTACTATAATTTATACCTCCTAACACTTTCTACAACAAAAGCGTATTTTTTAGCTTTAGTAAATATTTAAAAATGTATTTTTCTATATATTTCAGGTCGCGTGGCTAGACGCCGACACGGGGCAAGAAAGGGTCCTATGGAGAGAAATAGATAAGCTATCAAGAGTAGTATTTCCCGCTCTGTTCTTGCTTTTCGTTACAATGTATTGGCCTGTGTTATTATTAAAGACTAAGGCTTCGTCATAACAATGTTGTACAAATATATGTTCTTAAAAAAATATTATTATAGGTTTTATAGGTAAATATATGTATATTTATATTATCAAATTCTATGAAAAAAGTCTCAAATCGAAATGAGCATTTTTTAATTAATTGGAAACCGACTTTTGTACGATAAGGCTCGTGCCTCAGTGACACACTGGGTGACTGTAGACGCGAATTTTAATTTTTGAGTTTCTTCGCCCTGATAAGATGAAGCTCGGTGCTAAGTACCGCAACTCAACATGCATTATCTCATAAATTGAGCGAAAAAAAGCAAAAAAAGCGTTAAGTATCTTTCCTTATTTACTTATTTATATTTACAAGCTCGGTTAAAAATTAAAAAATACATAAATAAAAAGTGTGCCTAGATTTTGTGTAGTAGGTAGGTACATACGTACAATATACGTAAAAGGTTAAATGTAATTAATAGATCTATAAAACTAGTGCTAACTTAAGGTCCACTTCATGCCTTATTTACTTTAGCCTTTATAGCTTTTAGATATATTACATTATGTATTTCTAAAATATATAGCTGATTTGTTTTTTTTTTTTCATTTGCTATTTTATAACTATTGTATGGAAGTGTATGAAAATTTATATACTTAAAAGTTATACAGTAAAGGAGTGCAGAAAGCCTATATATTTAACTTATATAAGAACTGAAGAAATGGCGTTGGGTTACGTCTCTGCGTAAGTTTCGAATTTAGGCGGAAAACAAGGAATTCTGCTCTGCTGCCGGATTTGAATTCATAATTAAAAGTATGGACTTTTATATGTTATATATGTAGGGTAATAGAAAATTAATTATTTCTTAAACTTAAAATGCTTTTTAAAAGAACAAAAAACGCACAAGTTGTTTTAAATATAAAAATAATAGGCACAATTTCTATATTCCATTGTTATATAAATATTGTTAAATATATACATATTAATATGAATTATAATGATTTTAAGTTGTGATATAATACAATATCATGATAGCGATGTAAGTAAATTGTATTAAATATATAGATATGGACTAACTGTGGCTTCGCCTTGGTGCTTTTTACGAAAGTTTTACCGAAATACAGCTATAAGTATATATATATCACTCAAAAATAAATTAATATTAGATACTAGTATAGTAACTCTAAATATTATGGTATTTTATTTTATTACGATATTTTTTAAATTTGTTGACCTAAGTCAACAAATCAAAAAAATATCTTCTCATCTCTAAAGATGTTTTAAAAGTAACTTCTAAAAATCCTCAACAAATCAAATTAAAAAATATTATAGTGACCTATTTAAAAATATCAACTTTTGGGAAACGTCGCATAAAGATTACGTTTTTGTACAAAAATTAGTCTTACAAAATCATTTTAGATGATACAGTAGTATTTTTTTTTAAATTAATTGTTAATTTATTTATCAATATTATTTCTTTGTTTCTCAAGCTCATGGTTTTTCTTTATCAGGTCACTATAATTCTAAAGGTGCGATATAAACTGTTATTATGTTCAATGTGAATTTGTAATTAAAAATAGTGCAATTCTCATATTATATTAGTTAGAAGGAAAGTGACCTAACGTAAAGCTACCTAAACCAGAACTAGACCTAAATTGAAATTTGTGAACCTTCAGTTTTGCTAATTTATAGTAAAATATGCTTATTCTAAGATTCTATCCTGTATTCCCATAAATTTATTATATTTGAGTTACGTCCCCTTTATTCTAGCGATGTAAATTTTGTAATGTTTAAAGCAGCTTTAATTTATTGTGATAGTTTGTTGTTGTATTGAATTATGATAGTGTTATTAAAATATATTTGAAAGTCTATTTATTGTTAGTGATTCGCTTTTATGACTGATATAAAACTGATTTTAAGTCAGTTATTAATTTAGAAGAAAGAAATCAGCGTATAATTTAATACTACAGAAAAAAGTTAATTATAAAAAAAAAATTATAATTAACTTTGGGAAATTTCACTGTTATTACTCTTAAAGCTACTAACAGAACAATTAGTTTTTTATTTAAAGTTAGGGTAACTATAAATATTATTTTTAATACACATTTAATTTAGTTTCAATTAAATAGAGGAAAACTGGAAGCGAATTCGGTCCCTGATTAGGTCAAATATTATTAAATATTATATAAGAAATTTATTTAGCAAACGACTTAGTAAAAGCTTTACAGACAAACGCCTATATATGTACATATATCAAATTCACAAGAAAATAAAATATCTTGAAATATTCGTTAACGTTATTAATAAAAATTGAAATTATGAAAGAACAACGAATTATGATAAGAATTATTGTTTACTGTTGTCAGATGTTCTAAAGGGAGCCTTAGAATGTAATTGAAGTAATTATAATTAAATTTTCGAAGTAAATCGTTTTTAATTTATCTCTTCTTATGTACGCAAAGACAAAGTTCCAGACTGAAATTGTTTTTGGTACTTACACTATTATTAATTTTAAGAAGTGCTATAACAATAATATTGTATAAGTAAAAAAAATATTGGCGTGTTTCAGCTATTTTCAGAATAAATCTAAATAAGGAGTCCGTTCGTGACGCGTATACGTGATAGGTTAGGCGACTAAACGTGATAGGTTGCGGGTTCGATTTCCACTTGAGGAAATCGAAGAAATTAAATATATACATGTTATTGCTGGTAAAAGCAAAGGGCAGTGTTGAGTTTCGCCACTCAACACGCAATGTCTCAAAAATGGGATGGTCCATGAATAAGGAATAAGGAAGCTAAAGATTTTTTTTTTAATTATACTGTATTTAATAAAACCGGCAATCAGTCACGAGTATATGAAATGTAACATGTAAGAAGATAGAGTTCTAGTGTAACCACCGTTTTAATAATAGAAACATTGTGAGGAATTATGGGGAACGGAGTGTCTTAACACTAGGTTTCCTCTGCTTAAAATGCTGTGTGCGGGATACAGCGTGAAGCTAATTTTTTTATAGCGTGCAACTATCGAATATAAACAAACATAACAAAACTAACTAAATAATACAAGTAACATTGGAGGTAAAGTACAAAACTATGTCATGGTTGCTCTAAACAATGCCTTCATGGTACATGGTTACGTAACTAGAGATGCATTGTTGGCGAAATATTGATATTTTAAGCTATTTTAAGTTAGCATTAGAAAGACCTAATTAGTCTTTATTAATTATTGGTTTAAATAATTTTATATAAATTAAGAACAAATTTAGATTCTAAATGCTTAGTTATCCCTTGCCTAATAATATAAAAAACGGTGTTTAATTCCGGCATCTATTGTACAATAAATATTAAATCAATGGAAAATATTTAATGGAGGTAACGTTTACTATGAAAGCTGCGAACTAGGATGAAAATAAATAGTTATAATTCTATTAATTATAATCTTTGTATATCATACCTATATAAAAAAATCTACATAAAACTCAGCTTAGTGAGGCCGTTGTTGCTTATAAGCATCGTCTGACTGTCAACACGGCAGTTGTGTATTCGATGCTCTCCTGGGGGAATCATTTATTTTTTTCTCCTCGCTCTGGTAACAAGACTAAATGGACGAAAATTCGGAAAAGTAGTGTCTTAACACTAGGTTCCCTGCCTACCCTGCTTATGCGGGATACAGAGTGAAGCAATAAAAAATAATTGAACTTAGTAAATTATGTAACCTTATTTACCCATAACGACCCTCGTTAATATAATGACAGCCGCAACCAACAGTTTAAGCCATCTCCGAGCAACGAATACTTGTTTTGCCCTAACAATTTATTAGACTATCGGAAGGATTCATCAATGTGATTTAAATTACTAACATTTATTGTTTTATGGTAGCTTCAAGTTGTATTTTCATTGAAAGGCAGGCAGAGGGAACCTGGGAACTTTATTTCATTTCCCCGAATGGGAACCAGCAACCGTCGCGTCTATAGTCACACTCTTGTGCCATTTTTACACGACAACCTCAGAACATCTGTATTTCCCAGTTAGATTAGATGAGGTGCGATATCTTAGCACGCTATCTATACAATTGATTATCAATAGCGTATAATTCTTGTATAATAACTATTAAACACGCTAACTAAGCACGACCGACTTCGCCAGTGTCACGTAGATTAAAAAAGATATGACAAAGGTTGATTAGCAACAAGAGTAGGTATTTTGTTATCTTCACGTACCCGTTTTTAATTAATACAAAACCATTTAAGATTAATTTAAAAATAAAATATAGTGATATATGTGTACAAAAATTTATTTATTTTATTTTTTATTTTTATTAATTTCCTCGCTTGATCGCGCTCTGGTAACGAAAGTAAAGCAAAATGCAGCAATGTGCACCTTAATGTGGACGGAGTCTCTTAACAGTAGGATCCAAGGTTCCCCCTGCCTTCCCTGCTATGTGCAGGATGCAGTTTATATATGGTAGGTTGATATGTGATTAGTAGATTCCTACCAAACTCACAATCATGGCATGAATTAAATAATTTTAAAAAAGATAATATTAAATAATATCTATTTTAAAGTTGAAATGTAATTTAATTGAAACCTATAAGTAAACCAGAGAACATTTTACGATTAACAAATACTCACAGAAACCCCAATCGCTTTTACCATGCATCTAATGGTAAAAATCTTTAAAAAATTATTATACTTTATTAATTATAGTTAAATAGTAATAGCTGTTTCTAAGCATGGCTATTACTGGTTATGCAATTAAAAATACTGTTTATCATAATATTATATTTCTCTTATAAAGTGTTTAAAATTGTAACTTAGTTGTACATAGCGGGGTTTCCCCTGCGCCACTTGAAAATCGTACGAGTACACTAGCATCATATTTGGACAACAAATACCGCTACGTTCTAAGTATATTCATATTAGTATATTTAAATTAATATTAATCTTTCATAATGTATTTTTGTGTAATTTTAAAATATTCTCGAACTATTTTCTATATTTCAGCAGTCTGCAGAATTGAAACAAAAGTCACTTCTTTTGTTTTAACAAAGTGCAATGACACTAAAACACTTGTCAGTCTTATTCAAGCCGCGTCGTTCAGATATTATAAGTAATTTTCCTAAAATTTTATCTAATACAATGTTATGTTTTTTGACTTTTCTTTGTAAACTTGTAAAATATTTAATAAATATAACAAGTAACTATAAGATATTACTTTAGCTACTATAGTCCCGGTCAAGATTCTTTCCTAGACCGATCTCCTATTATTTTTAAACGGTTTTATTTAGCTCACCCTGTTTGTTTGTTTGGGTCAAATTTAGTAATTGAAATTTAACCCTCTTCCCGTTAACCGATTGATCTGAAATTTGGTATACGCCTTTGATTCTGGTGACAATACAATTATCCATATTCGATATTATTGTGAATCCAAGATGGCCGCCGCTACAAGATGGCGGACCACTTAGTTTTTTTCAATCCCATCAATATGGGTATCAAATGAAAGGGTTTGTCAAGTAAAATTTAGTGCACTGTACAAAATCAAAATCAAAGATGGCCACTGATACAAAATGGCGGATAATGTAATTTTCAATACCATCAATATGGGTATCAAAATAAAGGGCTTGGTAAGTATAATATAATATACTATACAAAATTAGAATATGAATCTCCCACCCAAGTCAAGATCTGGTATCCTGTCGAGGACTGTGTGGCGTTAGGGTGGCTAAAATGACACGTCGCTAGGGATACACCCCTCAAGATTCAGGCACATCTTGTTGTATATAGCCATGCCCCTCTAATGGACCTCTGGGGGGGTCGACCGTAACATAATCCATTAACCTTGCAATAATGAGGCACTCAACGAATTGAATAGAATGAGAAATAAAAACTAAAAATTTAAAAATAAAAAAGTAAAAAAATTATTTTAAGTTAAACGGTTTTATATTGCAGATAAATGTACTAAAAGCTAAAAAATAATTTCATGAAAATTATGATTACTAAAATAAAATCGTGGGGCACGACACTTGCTGCTTACCACTAGGTGGGTGAAGTCTCATGCCATGTCTTTCGATTGTAGATATTGGACGTGCCCAACGATTTTATTTTAGTAATCATAATTTTCATGAAATTATTTTTTAGCTTTTAGTACATTTATCTGCAATATAAAACCGTTTAACTTAAAATAATTTTTTTACTTTTTTATATAAGAAATATTTTTAAATACAATATAATTGAAACTGAACTTGGCGAAGATATGATCCATTATGAAAGCTCTCATTGTTTCTCATTTAAGAATATTTTGACAGAGTGTCTTCATACTATGTTTTTTTTTACATTTTCTACGTAAAGCCGTTAAAGTATATATAGAAGGAATGCATACAAAATGGACGTTTTTAGTAGGGTATCTTAGATACGTAATAATGAACGACTATACAAAGTAAATCCCCGGTCCTACATCAAGAGGATCTCAACTGTTGGATTAAGAAAGGAAGGTATTATGGGTCACACAAGCTGATAATATATATGTATATAAAATATATAAAAGATTTAGTAAGAATTCTTTGTTCTGAAGGTTTCGTACTTTTCTTAGTGTTTGATCTTATAAGGGTAATTATTCCTGAAAAGGTGCGGAACCTTAAAAAGTGCATACAATCATAATATGTTTAATTTTTTAAAACTTAAATAATTTACTAATGAATTAATTATACTAATTAAATCTTAATTTATTTAATGATAATTAGGGTATATTTTTTAATTTAATTTAATATAGTATAGTTATTTCATGTAATACGATAATTAATTAACAAAATTAAATTAATTTATTTTTAAGTCTCGATGCCGTCATGGCTCGATGGCTCAAAGGTGTCAATGTGACGGTTGTAGATTCGATTCTCAGTCGGGGTGATTAAATATTTGATGATGTCATTTCTAAAGGTAGCAAAGCACGAAGTTAAATTTCGAAACTAAACACGCAATGCCTCAAGAATCCGCCGGAAACTGGGAAACAGAAGTATCTTAATAGGAACGGAATGTCTTAACAATATGTTCCTAGGTTATCTCTGCCTAACCTGCCATCTGCGGGATACAGCGTGAAGCTAAAAAAATGTTGTTTTGCAGGTAGAATCTAATGAAAGAACTCTCCGTCTCAAAATAAATATTGCTAATTGAGTGGCTTAAACTAATGGTGTACATTTATTAGCTCATTTCTTTACAATTATACTTTACAATTTCTTTTCCTCGGAGTATCTTGTCACTAGATTCCACCAGCGATACGCGAGATAGTGTGACTTTAATTAACTCTGCATACCTCTTTTACCTCGTTTACTGTCATCGACCTCTTCCCATTCATTTTATGTTACTTTTCTCTAGTATCTTAGATACTGTGTTTAAGAAGATCAACTAAGAACTCCCTCTACCTCTCTTATCATTATTTTTTAAATAAATATTATATTGCCATATAAAAACATATTGAAAAGAAAATATTTTCAAATAATTGTTTTAATAAAAATGCATACAAAATCACGTGCTCGAACTAAAACAAAGTTTATTATACAACACGTCCGGGTTAGGAAGTATGACTTTAATCAACACACCATCAGCTAACGGACGACTTACCGTATATAACTTAGCGTAACCTACATAGTTATGTTATAGAACTAACTACCTATATAATTTTAATAAGTAAACAAAAGTTATCAAATAAATCAACTTCACGCTGTATCCCGCACAGAGGGAACATAGTGTTAAGACACTCCGTTCCATACTTTCCGCCGAATACGGAGGCATTGCGTGTTGAGTGGCGGAACTCAACGCCGCGCTTTTGCCTCACACCAGAGTGAAGAAGAAGAAGGTTGGGGATCGAACCCACAACCAGTCGGTTTTGTCGTAAAAATATTAAATTACTTAAAATTAGATAATTTTTATATTTTTAAAGTGTAAACGCTTAGGAAAGAAAAATACTTATTTAGGAAACTTGATAGATAAACGTTTGAACGTAGCGGAATTTGAGACCGCACCTCTTGGAAACTATCTCTAAGCCATACTTTGTCATTTTGAGACATTGCCTTTGGAGCAGCGAAACTAAATGCCGCGCTTAATTGTTATAACTAATTTCCCGGCGTGGGAATCGAACCCACACCTTCGCGATTACAGTCAGACACGTTGCAGCTGATATCTATTACATACATATATAACAAAATAAAATAACCCCCCCACAGGTCATTGTTTTTAAAACAAAGAAGTCAATATACAATAAAATTATCATATCAATAGACATATAATAAGAAATAACGGAATACACATTATTACTTTTTGCTTATTCTGACCTAGTAAAGAATCATTAGTTTTTATTTTATCGTCGAAGCTGTATAAAAAATCTAGATCGTATATATTTTTTTTATCAATTTTCTATTACTGATAAATAGTATAGATACTTAACTGAAGAATTGAAGATACTTCAAGGCTCATGCTTCACTCATGCCATATATTAAATGTCTATATAAAATACTTTTCACTTCAATTTATTTTACCTTGGCCGAAATAAGGTTAGAAGAAAAAATTATTGTGATGTAAGAAAAAAATATTGTAATGTCTTAGTTCTGGTGACAACACAAAACGGGGCGTTAAGTTCCGCAACTCAGCATATAATGTCTCGAAAATTGGACGGAAAGTTTAAAACGGAAATTCTTAACACTACGTTCCCTCTACGTACCCCTGCTATTAATGGGATTTAGTGTGATATTAAACAAAATAAAAAAAAATAAGCATTGTATATAGGACCCTAACCTAGCCCAACAAACAACAAACAAATCTCAAATGTAACATTAAAACTTTTCCAAGCAATTTCATAACCAAATCCATTGATCTCCCACCTCTTCTAACATTGAATGATTTATATAGGGATTGGCAAATAACGCAGTTCTATGTAACTGGTTTATGCAACTGCGCGTACGCATGTCTAAATACCTGCCTGCAGTATACATTTGGCTACTAAAAGTGTTACACGTTTCATAGTTGATGTTAAAAATATAGTGTCATCGGTTCTAAGCAAAATTAAAAGGTAATTTTATTTATTATTCAATATTTTTCTTCTTATTGATCCATTGTTTGAAACATTAGATATAACGATACTGTATATTTTATGATAATTTTATCTAGTTTTCTAATAATTTGGGGTTTTTTTTTGTGAAACACTTTTGGTTTTATTTATTTATCTATTTATGAGATTTATTATGCTATAAATATTTTAATTATTAATTTTCTTATTCAATTTGTTTTATAGTGTCAATAAAATATGAATACAATATAATTATATGAGTACAATAAATGTAGTAGCAGTATGTGAATTATCCTGTAAATTAATTTAAATATATTAATATGAAACTTTAATTAGGTATGAATATCGTTTTTATACGAAAATACTTAAGAAACACCGTACGTTAGGTATACTCGTATCTATCTACTTTTGATAGTATAATGCATTTCGTATTTACATTTTTAATGGTAATTTACTAATATTATTCTTTTAAAATAATTAATATATATATTTTAATATTAATTGTTTTTTTGAGGCCAGTCTGTGACTGTAGAACCGACTGATTGTGGGTTCGATTCGATATACCATTTCTTCGCTCTAGTGTCGACTAGTGTCATTCAACACGTAATGCCTCCTGAATTCAGTGGAAAGTGGGGAACGGAGTGTTTTAACACTAAGTTCCCTCTGCCTACCATGCTATGTGCGGGATACAGCGTGAAGCTGAATTTAATTGTTTTTAAAAATAATGTTTAAGAATTATTCCACATTATTTAAAATTATGAATTAGTTGGGTCACTTATATAAAATACTTACTTAAAAACTAATGATTTTATTTAGTCAATAAAGTTTAATTTTTAATTGTCAATCATATTAACTATGCATTAGTGCTATATTGAACTAGGAAAAATTTCTGTAATTGTAATGTAATTTTATGCAAAGAATAATATTTTGTGTGTTAATGTCAGTTAGAGAAAAAAATATTTTAATACGTTTATATTGCGAATTTAGAATTTGAATTTATTATTATTTGCGCATTGAGCGGGAAAAATTAAAGTGACTAATTATCTCGCGTAAGAATCGAAGCCAGTCTAATGCTAGTCAGATTCGTCCACCTACGGGTTCCGTATCAGTTTCAAGATTGGTTTTTATTATACGGCGAATTTCATATAAAATACAACAAAAACTATGCATTTTGCAAAGTGCTTGTATGTTTTGATTACGTTGACTTAGATTACTTTTCCTTTTAAGGAACCTTAAAAAATGAGCTTAGTTAATGCAGTTTATTCATTCGTTCAGGCCGTAGCAGTACAGCGTGTCCTGTAAACGCCATGTTGATGTTGTAGGTACCTTTCCCACACGGGGGAATAAATTATTTAATATTTTAATTTCCTCGCACTGGTAACAAGACGCCACACTACATACAATATCCCAAAAATCGACAGAAAGTGGAAAACTGAGAATACCTACAAGAATATCGTTATAAATTTCAAATGGGATCGTCTTTCAAATAAGAAATAAGAAGTACAAATTGGTACTAAACTTTCTGCATGTACCTAACGTTTCTTCACGAACTAAAAGTATTGTTTTTATTATATTGTATGAATTAAAATTAATTAATTACAATGCGAATTTTGTTAGTTAATCAATAAATTTATTGCAAGCATTGAAATCGTGTTATATAGACGTTTTGCCGTTATATAGACGTTTTGCCGTTTACGTAAAAAATGCATAAAAATTAGGAGATAACATTTGTGACACATATTATGTGGCATGTGGCATATGGCATAATCGAAATCAATATTATATTTATGCAGTGATACTGTCTGTGATGGTTGTGCATCTCAAAAATGTCAGTAAGGTCAGTCTTATGAGAAACTATCAGCTAATATAAACATAATATATGAAAAGCTTAATAATTGTGTTTTTTCAATATAACATTTAACAGTTGCACGCTGTCCTGGCGGCACCAGTGCGCTTTTAAATGCAACAGGTTCTGGATTCGATTCCCACTCGAAGATATAAAATATTTTATATTTTCACTTCCTTGCTCTGGTAAAAAAGCAAAGAGTAGCGTAGTGTTCTACCACTGCAGAATTCCGTGAAAAATGTTGAATGAAAGTGTTTTAACGTCTCGTTTCCAATATGAAGAAATCAAAATAATGTATTGCCCCGAGTGGGAATCGAATTCATAATTGTCACGTTTAAAATCAAACCCTGAGCTGCTGCACCAAGACCACCATTTAAATTATAGATATTGCAGTTATAAATAAAAAGTAAAACGTTAAAATATGGGGGATATTTAAACGAGAAAATTATACAATAGTAGATAGCAGAGCAAACTCGTTCAGTATAAAATTGAAATTGGGAATAATATTTCAAAACTATGGTATAGTCAAAATATTATTCTTACTTTATTTAGTTCAGGCGTCGTAACGTAGGGGCACAATCGAAGGGGTTCGATTAATACTCGGGGGGAAAGAAATAAATATTATTTCCATTTCCTCGCTCTGGTAACAAGAAAAACCACGCTTGAAAATTTGGCCGAAAAGCGACTTAATGGAAAACGGAGACTTAACACTAGGTTCACAGGATCCCTCTGCCTACCCTGCTATGCGCGGAATACAGAGTGAAGCTAAAAAAAAAGGAAACCTTAATAATTATTGATTTTCAATTAATCCAGGTCAAACGTTATATTAGTTAACAAGCACCTAAGCGTGCCCTTGACACGTTGTTATATTTATGTAGATTTTGAGATAAGTGGCACATCACTAATCTTTCCATCGATTATAGTAATTGAGATAGTGTTGTTAATTGTACGGACTTAATTTCCGTGTAATGTATATAAAAAAAGGCCGTCACGGCGCAGCGGCCAAAGGTTGTGACTGTAACGCGACGGTTGTGGGTTCGATCCCCACTCGAGGAAGTGAAATCTTTATTTACGTTTATATTTCCATTTCTTCGCTCAAGTGTCGAGGCAAAGTGCGGCGTAAAGTTCTGCCCCTCAATACGCAGTGCCTCCAGAATTCGGCAGAAAGTGGGGAACGGAGTGTCTTAACACTAGGTTCCCTCTGCCTACCCTACTGTGTGCGGGATACAGCCTGAAGCTGATTTAATTTTAACTTAATTTGTTAATATACCTATATAAAACAATAAATTGTGAATATAAATATTACTAAATACAAATACATTATTGAAAAGTTACAATAGACCGAAAAATATTATTCTTTTGTTTATTATTTTATTGTTATTACTTTTACGAATATAATTATCTTTACAGAATGTTATTTACATAATTGTAATTATAAGTAAAAATATGAGACGTAACGGCTTAACGTGCTGCTCTCAGCAACAAAGCAGCACAAAACCTGAGGGAATAAATTATCTTCATTTCCTCACTTTGCAAGTAGCAAAATATAACGACAAAGCGCGGCGTTGAACTCTGCCTCTTAACACTCAATGTCTTAAAAATTAGACGAACAGTGGTGAACAACGCTCAACGCTAGGTTCCCTTTGCCTACTATGATATTACCTACTCACGTAACGCGTCTTAACGAAAGGTTCCCTCTGCCGATGAAGATAGTCCTTTTTTTAAACTAATAACTTCTGTCGCATTAAGCTAGATTTGAACCATTATCCATCGGCTCCTATTAACTTAAAAGAAAAAAATTGTTCTTATGTGTGACATAAAAAAGAACAGCCTGTATATTTAACAAATTATTTAACCTTAAAATATATTTTCTTTACAATATAATACGTATATTGGAACAGCTGTGAATATAGACGCTATAACTAGTTGACTGATTTTCTATTGTAAATAGATAATTGATATTGCTAATTTTTATATAGACAATAGTAGTTTTTGTATTAAAGCTTTCTCGTATATAGCAGGACAGACAGCAAGACAAGACAAGGTGTTAAAGCCCTCCATTCTACCCTTTCTACAAACTATGTCTACTTATGTGAGAAAATTTAAATAAATCCTCATTCCCTTCAATCGGTATCGAACCCACAGCCGTCGCGTTTGTCGGACTCAATGATCAATGCTAAAAATATATTTTTGCTGGTGGTCAAATCCACTTGTTTTATTTTATTATTGATATAGAGGTTAATTAGTCTTAGATGTCCCCTTGGTCTAATAACACAAATTGCAAGGAAAATATAACTATAAATAAATATTACTTGTAATTAAAGTAATCTATATATATAAAAGGACTTGTCCTCACTGACTGAGGTAAGACGCACGCACAGCCGTGACCGCTAATGGTAGAAACGTTAAATTTGGACAAAAGTTTACTTTCGTAATCTGGACATCCACTAAGAAGGGATTTTGAAAAATTTTAACCCTAAAGGGGTGAAATAGGGGTTCAAAGTTTGTATGGAAAAAAATTTAAATCAACACCGATTTTTATAAAATTTGAAATTTAGATTTTTAAAAGTATTTAATTGAATACGTGTTTCATCTTTTTCTAGAATTCTCCCCTAGGGTACAAATAAGGGGTTGAAAGTTTGTATAGGTTTTTTTTTAAATCGTCACCAATTTTTATAAAATTTGAAATTCAGACTCTTAAACGTGTATAATTAAACAAATGTTTCATGGTTTTCTAGAATTCACCCTCTAAGGGCGCAAATAAGGGGTTGAAAGTTTGTATGGGAAAATTCTTAAATCGCCACCGATTTTTATAAAATTTGATATTTAGACTCTTAAAAATATTTAATTGAACATATGTTTCATGGTTTTCTAGAATTCACCCCCTAAGGGTGCAAATAAGGGGTTGAAAGTTTGTATGGAAAAATCTTTAAATCGCCACCGATTTTTATAAAATTTGAAATTTAGACTCTTAAAAATATTTCATTGAACACATGTTTCATGGGTTATTAGAATTCACCCCTAAATACGTAAGCGAAGCTGCGCGCGTCCGCTAGTCTTATATATATATAAAATCGAAAGGTCACTCACTCATCACGAAATCTCAGAAACTACAAGTGCTAGCAATCTGAAATTTTGCATGGACGTCACTTATAGGACGTAGGTGCTCGCTAAGACGGGAATTTGCAATATTCGATTTCTAAGGGGTTGTTTTTGGGGTCGAAAGTTTGTATGAAATTTCGTTACTACAAATGCTAGGAGCCTCAAATTTTCATAGACGTCACTAGGACGTAGTCATGGAGACAGAAATTAATAATAACATAGTACACGCGGGTGAAACCGCGAGCGGGCCGCTAGTAACATATATTTATGTGTGAGTTTATTTGAATTTAAGGTCAAAAGTAATTTAAAAACGATCTCAGTATTCACTTCTGGGATGTTTGACGAGTTCTCGTTAAGGAATAGCTCATACTGGTTTTGCTCGAAACGGGAATCGAATCTGTAAAGGTCATGTTCAAATAAAGTAAAAAGTAGCATAATGCCAGTGTAATTATTTCTTACTTAATTTTATACATACGGAACAAAATTATCAGAATATAGATTTATTTGATTATTAATATATGTGATCTCAAGCGTGCAAACGCGCGTGTCCGTGCGTTCTCTTAACTGTAAGCACGATGGTTGTAGGTTCGACTTCCATTTTGGGTTTTGAAATATTTATTGTTTTGTTTCCTCGACCGAGTAAAAGAGTGGCGTCGATTTCCGCCAGTCAGAAGCAATGCATGTACTTCCAGTTTTAACTACTTTTAGTTAAGAAATTTTTACTACGAATTATTAATATTTTGTGTTATTTTAAAGTCGTCTTATTTTCCTATGTTCTTAGATCTAAATGTAAAAAAATCAAATCAGCTCCACGCTGTATCCCACACACAGCAGGATACGCAGAGGGGACCTAGTGTTAGGATATACTCCGTTCCCCACAATCCTGCAGGCGTGCTGAATGGCGGAACTCAACGCCGCACTTTGCCTAGACACCAGAGTGAAAAATTCAATATATAAATTTTTAATAAATACTCGAGTGGTAATCGAAGCCACAACCAGTCGCGTTTACAATCATATTTTGTGCCCTTGCGCCACGACTGGGCTCAAATCTAACTTTCACACTTATTTTTTTATACTCTCTTGACAGTAATTATGTATAATTATAAAGTTTTCTATTTTTTTTTCCTGTGTTTACATATATATAGGAAAAAATATAAAACTCATAATAAATATAATAGTCTACCTTGGTACAGAATATCACGTTTCTAGGACATCTAGAAATGGGTTAAGTTTTTGATGAATAAATGGGTAGGTCACATAAAAGCTCTTTGCAAATTATGAAGGGCTCTAAGTTAGCTTAAAATAGTTCATGTAAAACCCACATTCCCAGTTTCCAGCTTTTAACTTGGCTGGACATGCTGGTGCGTATCTTTGTGTCAGTTTTATTACACTTTTATGTCGGATTTTTTCATTTAGGTAATTTTCTTTTTAACCGTCTTGAAAAAGGAAGAGTTCCATAATTCGATTGCTATGTTTGTTTGTAAATAAAAAATCTTAGTAAATTGTAGCTCTATTACATTAAATTAGTTATGTTAAATATATTGACATTATTGAAATCAATTAAAAAACTAGAATCATAATTAAATCTTCTAATATTTCTTTATCTGTTAAACTTTTCAGACTAGCTAGCCAGGAATAGTGTGAAGTCACTCCACTTTTGGTGACATGATGTGTTAATAGAAATATTAGATGCATTGTCTCAAACAAAAGATAAAACTATAAATTAATGCAGTAGTTAGCTTCACTTAAAGAAGATTTATAATGCAGTCACATTCTCCATATATAATTATCTATTGTTCGATTTGGTCCATCTGTGGATCATTGTGAATTTATGGCCATGTAATGGGTACTTGTGATTGTAAGCGCGATGGTTGGTGGTTCGATTTCCTCTGGTGATAGGATAACTTTTTTTTATTTATAAAAAAAACTAGTGGACCCGAACGCGGCTACGCCCGCTTGAACTATACTAATATTTATTAAATATATTTATGAAATTATTTTCAGTTTTCAATAGAGAGATGCGTTAAGCAAGCTCATTTTGGGTATCGTTTTCTAACAACAAACTTTACAAATCGTTGCTTAGCAACGGTCGCATAGCGATGGTTGTAATTAACATGGCGGAATAAATTGCATGTCAAATTAATAAATATTTTAATATATTGGTATATATCGAAAATATTACAAATATGAGGAAAAAAAGTATCCTATGTTCATCCCGAGACCCTCAAGTATCTCTATGTGAGTATTTTATCACAATTAAATCGGCGGTTTGGGCCTGATTGCGTAAAAGACAGACAGACAGACAGACAGAGTTACTTTCGAATTTATAATATAGATATGGATAATACAAACGAGCGTATGGATAACCTGATCATTTCCGTGATCTGATAAAACGATTTTCAAGGAATATATGTAATATAAACTTCGTGAGACTTTATAAAAAATGTCAAGATCAAAAGTGGTTGCGACATCTGTACCACTCACTGCACTGCAATGTCACATTCATTATTATTGAACAAAAAGGTAAAAATATCTAGATATTTTAAATCTTTTTATATTTTATATATTTTAAAAATAAAAACACGCTAAATATAAATAATATAAAAGTATCGATTAAATATGTAATTATATTTTTATGTAGTTGACTCCAGTCGTGATACAAGGTCGGTATGTTTTTTTTTCATTTGTTTGCTCCAGTAACAAGATAAAGTTCTGCCACTCAACACGCAATGCCTCCAGAATTCGGCAGAAAGTGGAGAACAGCGTGTCTTAATACTAGGTTCCCTCTGCCTACCCTGCTGTGTGCGGGATATATCATGAAGCTGATTTATTTTATGTTTTCAAAGACAACATAAAATTAATAAAATATCCACATCTATTGCCCGTTTGTTTGTTTATCCATAAATCTTTCGATAACTAAGACTTAGATCACGATAATGTTTTTTTATTTAAATAGGATTTATTCCAATTTTAGAAACAGCCATTAAATAGGTTTAGTAAATTAAAAAAATATATATCGGTGTAATGTCTGAATTACTATTGATGGAATTCCAATTTAGCAGTGGTATTTGGACTCTAGGTGTAGATAGGTGTACTTACATAAAGAAAACCTTGTATTTGTCTGTCCTAACAAACCTAATATGACGTAATCAACGTCATTCTGATTCATTCATCTCCACTTATTGAAGGTTTAATATTAACCTTACTTGAACTTTATATGCCATTAACGTGCACACTTAATTCCTTACTTTTTAAGGTCTTTTGTGAATGAACTTCTATAAAGTTTGCTTATGATTATTATGGTGACATACGTTACAGAATTCTCCTCCTTACAAATTAGTCCGTTTTTGTTTATCTAAGCATAGGGAATCGTCTCTCTGTTTTCTGTGAAGAAGTAAAGTGGAGACCGAATTTACTACCACAGCGTTTACGGCCCCAAGCACCACCACCACTACACTAAACCTACTAAAAATATAAACATAAGTACTTATTCTTAAAGACATTATGAAATTTAGAAAGGGCTTTTATTGCACAATAGTATTAGATACAGTTTTCATTTTTTATTGCTTGCGGTAATTTGGTCACATCAATATGGCCGGCCTTGCGGGGACCGAGTGAAAGTTAAATATGTATTGTACCATAGTACTTACTTACTTCCATGTATTGCGATAGAGCCTTCCGTTAATAGTGACTCATTTTATGAGACTTCGAACTATTATGGTTAATAAAATAAATGAGTCAATAAATCAGTTTCACGCTGTATCCCGCACACAGTACGGTAGGCAGACCGTGCAAAGTGGAGTAGGTTGAGTAGGCAGACCCTGGTAATAGCCGGGATTATTGCCAGGAAGAAGAAGAAGGAGTACGGTAGGCAGAGTTAATTAAGTGATAAAACACTCCGTTACCCACTTTCCGCCGAATTTTTCGAAGAATTGCGTTTTGAATGGCGGAACTCAACGCCAAGCTTTTGCCGGGTTACCAGAGCGAAGACATGAAAATCAGTGTCTAAGTGTGCGTGCAAGTGGTAGTTGTTAGTACGATTCTCAGGTATTACTCAGGTGCAACTTTGGTTTCAACCATAATACGTCGTCTCGATAATTAATTGGAAAATGAAGTACGGAGTGTTTTAACACCAGGTTACCTCTGCCTACATGTTAGTGTAGTGGTATTTAAAATGTTTTCCCAAACTAAACTTAGGAAAAAATTAATTACTTGTTTGTTTTCATGATATTTCCGCTTATTTCTTATTTATTAGCCTCTTGTTAAAATTTTTACGACTTTAGAAAAACATTTAAAAACATATTTATTACACTGCATAAGACTATTGTGAGAGAATATGAAGGAAATATATGAAAATATTTAAACATTGTTAAGGCTATAATGATAAAAAGGTAATAACTTCAGAATAGGACTTCAGAATAGAGCCAGAATAATATACGATATTAGCTTCATAGAATTTTTTCATTGTCAATAAACCTCATTGTTTTCATTTAATCTTGTCTTCATCTTATAATTCATCAGAGATCCTTGAGAAATGAAGGCGATACATAGCGTTATGTTTTTTATGAGCAGTGGCTGAGTGTTAGACTATAAGTCCGGGTTCGATTTCCAATTGGGGGAATAAAATTATTTATGTTTCGTCACTGTGGTTACCAGAAACAACGCCACATGGAAAGAGAGTGATGTTTCTGATGATTTAATACATTGATTTAAAAATGAAAATAAGTTCGTAATTAACGTTGATTTATATCATTAAATAAGTTGCACTGATTTAATGATATAAATCGACGTTAATTGCTGTTTCTGCGTACGGCTGTAAATTATTATGTATATATATAGTAAATACTCGAAGGTACTAACGGTGCAACAGAAGGGCTTGGTTTTAGATTGCAAGGTCATATTGAATGAATGATTGTATAATTCAAGTCTCTGGAGGAACGGAAACATAAATATGAGATATACAACATTTTTATAGATTTTTTAATGTAAGTGGATTAAAGTGATGAAACTCATGTATTGACGCCGTAGTAGCGCAGCGGCACGGGCTCTGAATGTACACGCTATGGTTGTGGGTTCGATTCCCTTTCAGGGGAATGAATTATTTTTATATCCTCGTTTTGGTATTGGTAATTATTTTGGTGGGGTATTGGTTTCCACACAATACAAAGTGTTTATAGTCGGTTAAATCTAGCCTCATGTATAACACAAAAATATCTCAACCGATCTTAGGTATACAACTTCAAATTACTTCAAACGTCAATTATTATCGATTAAAGTTTTTTTTTAAAAAATAAAAAAAAAACAATCGTATCGGTCACCTGATTGTAAGTGATCACCACATTTAAAGTGCTAAAACAATAAAAAAATAGAAAATAGAGTGATATTCAAGAAAACGCAAAATACGAAATAATAAAAGGAAAAAGTATTATTTGTCACTTCCATTAATAAGCTAAGAAAAGAAAGATCCGTTTAGAGAAAAACGTGCTCGAAATTGAAATATAAGATTTATGATATTGAGAGTAATATTAAGATATAAATTAAACCAATATTCTTTTTTATGGTTACAAGGAAAAATTAAGGCCGCTTTACGCTTCCGTCGTTACCTTACGCATAATAAGTATAAACGTATAAGAATATTTAAAATAAGGTTAAATAGTATATAATTGTTATATATATTATGTAAGAATAAGAAGTTCCTAATATAGCTGCTCGATTCGATTCGGGGGATAGAACTATTTTCATTTTCTCGCTTTTGTAACAAAATTAAACGAAGAGTTTCTTTACTAAACACGGGAGGGAAGAAGAAAACGGAGTGTATAGACACTAAGTTCCGTCTGCCACGAGATATAACGTGAAACAATAATTAAAAAGGCCAATTGTTTTTTTGTTTTGTTTTTGCCGGCTTTCAAGTTACACTACCGTTCCCGCAAAATAGGAAAGATATATTTTCCGACTTAAAAGAATCTTGTATATATTTATTTTCTTTTTGCGTTCATTCTGTTACGAAAATAAACATTTATATTATTTCATGGTCAAATTACGTTGACCCCTCAATCTCTGGTTTCGGTGCAATATTTGCTTAAATTTTGTATATAAAATTTTAAAATTGACGCATTTTTTATATATTTTCAGCTATTTTTGCCTGGGCATTCACCGTGAAGTGCAGGTCAAAATATGGCTTTAATTTTACGCCAATTTTACGTTTAATGACTCAATGCGGCATAGTCAGAAAATATCTGACAGTATTTATACGCCTTATTTGAATTTAATTAACACGATAAAATTGAATATTATTTATAATTAATATTTTTAAAAAAAAAGGCGACGGAGGGCAGAGTATTTCACTAAAATCGCGACGACTGTAGCTTCCATTCCAAATCAGGAGGATGAATTATTTTAATTTTCTGGTTTTATCAATATGAGAGAACCCGTTGAGTTCTGCCACTCAACATGCAATTTCTCAAAACTTGATACAAAAGTGGGGATAGGAAGGTCTCGACCCTAGCATCCCTCTATTCTGTGATACACCGTGAAAAGCTTGAGGCGAGCTTAATAAATTTAAACCGTTAAAATAATATCTAAGTAATTTCCAGTTATTTTATCATTATCTAAAACCTACTTTACTATCTGAGCTCTCAAGCGATTTATCAACTAAATTCTTTACCGTATAATAGATAGGATACAAACAAAATAATAGATTATCCTTTAAAATTAAATATTTGTTTCATTTAGTACTTAAACTGTGCCAAACACCTGTTGAGCTGTCAGCTGTCACGATAAAGAAGGAATTTTGTCATTGTTTAAACATTAGTCTTGCTTTTTCTTTGTTTTTTTTTTAAATTGCTACTTCATAGGTGATATTGTAACTTTTAAATACTTGTTTTTAATTTTTTTTTAAGTTTTAGTTCACACTAAGGATATTAAAATATTTTTTTTTGGAAAATAAAAAATTACCAGAACTTAACCCCGCGTCTGCTGGAAACCGTCCAAGCAATTTTTTACTGTAAAGTTTCATCTAAATCCGTTAAGTTGTTTTTACGTACATTTATAAAATTAGTAGAATATAGATAAAAAACAATAAAATGTAAGATCATTGAACTTCTACAGGATAAAATAATAAGAAAAGTAATCATATTTCAAAAACCTAACAAATATTTATTACAATCTTTTTAGAATATTTAATATTACCAAGATTTCTTACGTTTTATTGTATTTCATTGAAATTAAGTACCCACTGGTGTCTAAAGAATTTATTCTTAAACAAAAAACATTGATATATATATATTAATCAATAAATAACTTATTATTCTGTGGAAAAACACACAATTCTCAAGTGTGCGACATTGACATATATTAATCTCTTACGTGACTGAATTGTAGAATAGGTGAAAAATACTCAATTATACACGCTGGGTGTGGGTTCGATTTTCACTGGAATTATTGAATATGTTTAAATTTATTTTATAAAACGTATAGAAGCGAAACGTATAGAAAATTAACGGTAGCGGCGTTCATTTTTTTTTTCCACCTTTCCATTTTCCATTTTTCTTAGTTTCCACCACTCATAGTATATATCAAACCAATTCAATAAAGATTTTTATAAAAATATCTTCATCTTTATTAAATTGACAATCCCAATTAATAAAGACATCTTATTAAATTGACAATCGAAACCTCTAAGCGATCTTTTCATAAATAGTCATGACAGATTAGTCTTGACGGACGGACGGATAACAAAGTGATCCTATAAGGGTTCCGTTTTTCCTTTCCAGGTAAGGAACCCCAAAAATATTATTTGAAGTAAAGTGTTAACAAGCAAGTATTGAATATCCGGGTTTATATACGTGTAGCGCAATAACTATGACCGTATTTGCCCCTAAACATTAAAATATATTTTCTGTACAAATTAAGTTTAAAAAAGAAATATTATACCATAAGAAAGTGTCAATGGTTATGGGTTCGATACCCACTCGGGGGAACCATTATATTTAAATTATTTTTTCGGCTTCGGTATTGAAAACTGACAGTCTTGAAAATTAAGAGGAAGGCGCATAACGGAGTGTGTTGACACTAATTCCCCTGCCTACCCTGCTAAACTACATAATTTTCTACAAATTACCTAGCGGAGCTCAACCACGTGTATCTTGCTAGGGTGGTGAAACAAATATAATGAATTCTCACAAGTCGGGATCGATCCTACTACTATCGTTCTTCTAGTCTCTTTCCCACTGAGCAACGACAGCCTCGCTTTAATCTATATATATAAAATCGAAAGGTCACTCACTCATCACGAAATCTCAGAAACTACATGTGCTAGGAATCTCAAATTTTGCATAGGAGTTACTTATAGGACGTAGGTGCTCGCTAACACGGGAATTTACAATATTCGACTTCTAAGGGGATGAAATAGGGGTTGAAAGTTTGTATGAAACTTCGTTACTACAAATGCTAGGAGTCTCAAACTTTGCATGAACGTCACTTATAGGACGTAGGTGCTCATGGAAACAGAAATTAATAATAACGTAGTTCACGCAGACGAAGCCGCGAGCGGGACGCTAGTATATATAAAATAGCGCAATTATAAAACAATTCTTGATAAGAATTGTAGTTATTAGCAAAAATAAAATAAGTGAAGCAATTTTGTACAATGTATTACAATTTATTTCACAAAATTTGCCACCAGTCCTAGTTATTACAATTTTGTAATTCATGTACAGAACAATTACTTTGTACGTACAAAACGATTTTAATGTTTGCGTCTGATTCATTATAATTTCTGTCATTATATACGATTTACTTAAAACGTATAATTTTGTGTGGCAGCGACACAGCATCTAACTGTAAATGTGATGGTTGGGTGTTCGATTCCCATGACTGGGAACTGGGAAAACAAAGCGAAGTGATGGGTGCGCTCCTCAATGTCTCGAAAATTGAGCATAAGTGAGAAACTTAACACTAGGTTCCCTCTGCCTAAGCGGGAAGCTAATTTTTTATGAATGTAGGTTCAAAAAAATATTTCTTTTAATGACTGACGCTATAAACCTGATCTGGATACAATTATAATTGAATATAAAAAAAATTAACAATAGTGAATTGTAACATGAAAATAGTTATACAACAATAAGAAAAATACAATACAAAAAATCATGTCGTTATAATGTTTCTTAACAAAGGAGACATGGTTCTACAGAATAGATTCTATTAAATTTTCAGCAATTATATGTAACCTTACATAACTAACTTCCCACTGGGGAGAATGAGATTTATCACTCCGATAATAAGATTGAGTGCGGTGTTAAACTCCGCACCACAATAAGTGATGTCTCGATAATCGGATGCTAAAATGAATTATTCCTATAAAATATTTATGTTTATGCTATATCACATAGCGAAAAAGAATAAAAAATGAATGTTTTAAATGTATATAAATAAAGATAGACAGACGTTTGAACTACCTTACGTCTGTATGTCATAACAATGGCCTTCTCAGTTAAGTTACGAATACTCTCATGCCTTCACAGAGTGTTTAACCTATGCCTTTGCGCAAGACGACTTGCGTAATATACATAAATATATTATGAGAAGGTACGCGAATGATATATTTGTTTTTTTTATATAGACATAGGCAGAAATGTGTGACTGTAAACGCTATGGTTGTGTGTTCGATTCCCACTCGGGAGAGTGAAAAATTAATATGTTTACAACCTTGAGAAATCAGCGGAAAATGGGAAACAGAATATTCTTAATGGGAACGAAGCGTCTTATAGTAGATTCCCAGGTTCCCTGAGCTTACTCTGCTATCCCGTACATAGCAAAGAGCAAGTATATAACGTGAAAGTAAAAAATATATGTATAAATACAATTTTTCGTTAATTTCTATATAAGCAACAGTACTTCCTAAAAGGGTTAATTTAAGTACTTCCTAAAAGGGTTAATTTAAGGGTTAATAAAGCTTCCTTAAATGTACCCAAATTTTCATAGTAATTGGTTTATATCTAACAATTATAACTATTTGGATTTAACCGCGAAATAATAACCGTTAAACTTAACAATCCAATTCATTTTAACGAGTTAACTAGAATATTTTGAATGTTAAAAACAAATTTCAATATTATTATTTCAGCAACAAAATCTATCTAATCCTCTTCTTTATTTTTTTTGTGTGTTTTATAATAGAACACTCGTGTTTTTTTATACTTTTATAGAAAACGTATAAAACATTTGAACGTAACGAGATTTGACTTGAAGTGTCTTAATGGAAATGGAATGTCTTAACACTAGGTTCTCTCTACCTACGGTGCTGAATATTTTTAGCCTCCCGCTGTAGGAGGCTAAAAAAAGGTTCCCTCAGCCCAACCTGATATATACGAGATTTCTTTATCCTACAAAATGCAGAAAAAGTAGGTATATAAAAACTATACAGCCATGTATGTAGTTATAGGAAGCCATTTTATTAAGGTTATACTATAAGCTACTATAGTATAACCTTATTTGGTTAAATATAAAAACTAGATGTTATATTGCTCACCTTGTGCAAATAATCTAAATTACTATTATCCTTTCTATTTAATGGGTATACTTTAGAACAAACTAGTAAAAAAAACCTAATTTCCTTTTCGAGAAATTAGGTATTCAAGCATTGCTTAATTGGTAAATTGGTAAAATTAAGATAAAAAAACATATTATTAAGTTATTATATGTGAATATTTGAAGACACAATGAATCGTAGAAAAATCCGTCATTAAGAATATCTTAATGACAGGTTTAATTTAGAACATTTTTCTGCATTCTATCATTACAAAATGTAATAAATTGCATTAAGCTAGAAATTGTCTATTCAAAGAGAAAATCTACTTTTGCAAGCATTTTTGGATCGTAAAATGAACCCAAAGTTCAAAAAAAAATATTAATATTATTTTTTAAAAGAAACAAAAGTGAAGAATGGATTTTCCTAACATTAGGTCTTGTCCGTACCTTGCAATATAGATTGAAAAGAAAAAATAAAAAAAATATTGCTTAGAATTCCATGGGTTAAATGTGATATCCATTGCGCTGCAAGCTAAGGAGCTAACATCAGTGCCTGGGATTTACGACTCAAATAAAACTACTTATACAAAGACGGCGTTTACTTCCACCACTCAACATGCACCGTCTTAAAAATTAGGCGGTAAGAGGGGAAAGTGTTTTAATGGGAACGGAGTCTCTTGACACTAGATACTCTCTGTATACCCTTTTAAAATATAGCGTACAGCTAATAAAATGTATAAAAGATATACCTACATTGTAATATTCAATACAAACAGAAATTTAATATTCTAATTACTTTGAGCCAGCTTGAATTAAATATCAATATAGCGTAAATTAAACTCAGTGGAGCTTTTAAGTAAAACGTTTTACAACACTTCCGGTTCTACTTGCAATTATATAAAGTTTATTATTAAGCTTTATGATTATTTAATAGACTTCTTAGTTTGCAAGCTGCCATATTTTATAGTAAGAATTTTATTACTGTTAGGGTTCTGTACTTCAAAAGGAAAAAAAAATAAGCTTTATAGGATCACTTTGTTGTAACTCACGTAGAGAAAATTCCCATACGAACATACGAAGAGAGATATTACAAGCATTATATACGAGTATATTAAAAAAAATATTATATAGTTTAACTATAGTTATTCGTGATATAAAATGAGGTGAGGTGAGGTTTAAAATTAAACTTAGGGAGTATTTTTTGTCAACTGTTAATTGAACAGTTGACAGAAAATACTTCTTAGTTTAATTTTGATCTAATATTAATGTAATTTAAATCATATGTATAGAGAGACTCGAGATCCTGCAGTCAAACTCACAAAGAGTTTTGCAGGACACAGTTTAAGTTTTTGTATGCATTGTTAAATGGTAGTAATAAAATAAATAATAATAAAATAAATATGTATGGCGTTCCGAGCGTGCTAGTTGAGCACTTAGGAAATATCTCGGAGAACACATAAAGGAGACTCTAGGAGTTCTGGTGTAACTAGGAAATTCGTCTCTGGCTCGCTTCTGTCGCTTAATTGAACATTGATTTTCATGGATGGATAAATGTCTTTCATGGATGGATGAATGTCTTTCCACTGAGCTACGGAGATATATATATATATATATATATATATATATATATATATATATATATATATATATATATATATATATATATATATATATCAGAAATTGTAGAAATTCATATATTAAATTGTAATTTAGACTCTGTGATAGTTATTATTAAGTAATATATTTCATAGAATATAAACATATTATCAGAATAATTAAATTAATTATAATTTTGTTCCAGTTCATCAAAATGGGTAACGAGGAGAAGAAAGGAACCATTATTTTAGACAACTTCAATTCGACGTAAGTAAAAAAAAATATATTTGGTATAATAAATTGCATCTAACTATATAGATACCGATTCATATAAATTCATGTGACGTTTACTGAAAAAACTGTAAGAAAACTAAGTACATATGTTCTTATCTCATATGTCTTACTTTACTCATTATCCACTTTTCGAGTGATAGAACTCAACCCTGCGTTTTGTCTAGTTATCAGAACAAGAAAATTAAAGTATTTCATTGCTCCGAGTGAGAGTCGAATCCAAAATCATCGCTTTTCTATTCAGCCGCTGCGCCATAACGGCCTTAGATACTTAGCTTAACATCAATATTTGTATATAAGTTATTATTATGAAATAGTTAGCATGGTAGAAGGAAGAAGGAAGGAAGAAGGAAGAAGTTAGTATGGTAATACTTACTATTTAATAAATTAAAAAAATATCTTTTCAGGGCCAATTTAGCATCTAATCCTGGATTCCAGTCAACACTAAGTCTCGGCTCAAAAGAAGTAATCAATGAAAAAGCATACAACCCTTTTGAACATAGAAAAGTAGAACATCCCAATTCGTAAGTGAAATTTTTGGTTTTAGTGATATTCAAGTAACAAAGCTCGGTGTTGTGTTCCGCCACTAAACAATGTTGTACTTAAAAATTAAGCGGAGAGTGGGACATGGAGGATAAAAAGATAATTTTGAATTCAATTTGTTAAGAAATTAAAATAAATCGTAATAAAATTAATAAATAAATATAATCTAGCCAGATATTTAAATATCTCGTAATGTAAAGTACTTACATCTATAATTTATCCCAACTTTAGTAAAAGATTTACGACGCCGACTGCTTGTGGAAACCTTTGAGTAGGCAATTTGCCAAGTTTTATAATTTATACTAACTTTATACGTAATAAACTAAAATCCTCTTTCATAGATCATTTTGAATTTAAAAACACTTATAATTGCTTTGCTATTTTTCTTTATATTTTTTTCTTGGTAGAGATCGAATGCACAAACATCGCCATTACAGTCAAAAACTCCCACTGTGCTATAAAGACCTAATAAATATAATATATATCAAAAATAGTCTTAATCATCTTGAAATTATTTAAGTTCTACCTAAATCCAATGTAATATAAATCTAAAGGTAATTAATTAGAAATTTCTATGAAAAGATTTTGTATTGAAATATTTTGACAGCATATTTGAAATTTATATAGAATCTGGGCACCTGTCGTTTGACGTTGAATTAGTATAACGATAATTATAATTGACTATCAAATTCATATATTGCGTGAAAATATAAAAATTATAATCGGATAATTTATTTCTTTTGTAAGTAACTTCTAATATAGTAAAATATTGATATTTTTTAGTAGTCAGAGGGAATCTGGTACTAGGATAAATCGTTGCCCATTAAGACCCTTCCATTCTCCGCTTTCCATCGGATTCTGGAGGCATTGCATGTTGAGTGGAGAGCTAAGCAAGGAAAATATTACATTCCCCAAGCGGGAATCGAACTCGATGTGAGTTCGAATCCCGTTGCGTTAAGTGAAGGAAAGACATGTAAAACGTTTCAAATATACAAAGAGGCTAATATTAGAAAAAGTGGAGAAAGAGTTATTCCTCTCAGGAAGAGTAGTGGTCCATTCGCACTGCCTTCTCCAACAGAGACAGTTAATGTAATTTAATAAAGATATTGAAAAAAAAATGGTGAATCAATTATAAAATTTAATTTATTTACAAAATTAATTTATGATAGTCATTTCTAAATCTATTCAATTAGTACAAACTAAGTATTTAGATCTATTAAAATCAAAGATAGGCTAAAAATGAACGTTTAAATCCATTATAATGTAACAGATATACTACTTACAATATTATAAATAGCATTGAATAAAGCAATCATTCTATTTTGGTTCTATAAGGACAGCTTTTCTATATTCGTGTGGGAGTTTAAATAATAATTATTTATTGTATTGAATTTTAGCTTCCCGCTGGGGTACGCAGAGGGAACCCAGTGACAGGACACTCTGTTCCTCACTTTTCGAGAAATTATGAAAAAAACTACTGTCATTATTCCAACTTTAATTTGAAATTGAAATACTATATTAAATATCGTGGCTATTTGTTCCACAGCTTTCGACTGTAAACACAACAGGTTGTGAATTTGATTCCCACTCAAGAAAATGAAATGAATTAATGAATATTTTAATTCCTCGATCTGGTAACGAGTCAAAATTCCTTCAGAATTCAGCTGAAACTGGACAACGGAAGTGCCTTAATGGGAATACTAGATTCTCCGGCTCCCTCTGCCTACTCTGCTAAGTGCGGGATAGAGCGTGAAACTAAAAAAATGAATATATTTTTTTACATTACATACATACATTAAAAAGGTTGATTTATAAATGTGTAATATATTTAGACCATCAAATGGACATTTCAAGTAATAAATACGAAAATTTTGTTTTCACTAGTTACCCTCGCTGTAAACAGTCTCATTTAAACTATCAGGCTAACATCAGGCTGGGAACTTTGAAGGACGCACTTTACTTGTTTTGTGGTACAAAATCAAGTCTACTCTAGGCTTAGTCTTGTTTACATGTTGCTAAATTGGATTAGAATTTAATTTTGTGTCTTTCTTTTATAATATCTTAGTACTATTTTTTATTATATAATATTTAATATTAAATTAGTATAAAAATAATTGGAGAGGCCTATGTCCAGCAGTGGACGAGGACAGGCTAATGATGATGATGATGATAATGATGATGATAAAAATAATTTGATAACGTTGTGGCCCAGGGACACAAAGGTGTCATTGTAACGCGACGATTGTGAGTTCAATCCCACTCGAGGGAATTAATATTTTCATTTCTTTGCTCTGGCGCCAAGGCAAAAGCCCGGCGTTAAGCTACGCCACTCATCACGCAATGCCAGAAGTCGACGGAAAATCGGGAATGGAGTGTCTTAACATTAGGTTCCCTCTGCCTACCATGCTGTGTGCGGGATACAGCGTAATGCTGATTTTATAAGATAAATAATTTGGGTACTTAATGCTATTATGGCATAGTTAAGGCGTGACGTGATGGCTAGGGGTTTATATCCCAATATAAGGTTGTCTGAAGAAACGCGCAGCGTTTAGTTCCGCTACTTAATATAAGACATTACAAATTTCTTAAACGATAAAAAAATGGAATATCTTAACACTACAATTCTCTTTGCTTATTGTATAGAGAAAATATTTGTAAAAGTAACGATAGCTATTACCTTTTTCTTTTTGCTTCAAGCTGTATCCCGCATATAGATAGACGTAGGGAACCTAGTGTTGTACCATTGATTTTGAAAACAGCAACTGTTGAGTTTCTTGCCGGCTCTTCTCGGCAGAACTGCCTTTCGAACCGGTGGTGGCTTTTTGTTCATATGTTCATTCGACGATTCAAAAGTGCTTATAATAACTGCCTATTTGAATAAAGAATATTTTGATTTTTTTTTTTATTTTTAGCGCACGATTACTCATCTCCCAACAAAGCCCTCAATATATTTCTATTATATAACAATAATAATCAATTTCAAGCATAATTATTAAATAAGCTTAGTTATTAATAAATCCGTTTAAATGTGTAATTAAGTAATTATTTTAATAGCGCTTAGGGGTTTGGGTCTAAACAACTTTCAAATAAAATTGAAGTCACATATTAAATGTCTTACTAAGGACCTTGTATCAGTTTACATCATGCAACCCTTGACATAGAATAGTTTGTCGTATATATTAACCTATTTGTTTGTAGTATTATTTAATATTAATTTTATTTAACTGTTAATTATAAAATATTAAATAATAGATCTTATGCTAAAAGCAACGAGATAGTTGTGAGTTCGATTTTTACTTGGGAGAATGAATTATTTTTATTTTCACGCTTTAATAAAGAGACAATACGCGGCGTTGAGCTTCAGTACCGAACACGCAAGCACACTACACGAACAGAGTTTCTTGACACTAGGTTCCCTCAATCTACATTGTTATAGGGATAGGTATAGCTTGAAGCTATTATAACAGGTATATAGCTGTTTTACTATAAGGTAAGCAGAGGGAACCTAGTGTTAAAGACACTCCGTTCCAATGAATTCTGGAGGCATTGCGTGTTGAATGGCGGAACTCAACACCGCTCTTTGCCTCGATACCAGAGCGAAGAAATGAAAATATAAATGTCACTCGCTTGAGCCTCTGCACCACGACCTGCCACAGATAACTAGTTTAAATATATTTTCATAATAATATTTCTTTTCTCAGGTCAATTGGCTCTTTAGTTCATTTGTTAAAATCTTCCCTCGGATCTGGTATTCTGGCGATGCCGGCTGCCTTCAAAAATGCGGGACTCGCCGTCGGTGCTATAGGAACTATTGTGATTGGATTCATTTGCACTCATTGTGTTTATGTATTGGTAAGTTACTTTTTTTCACGTTCACGCATATAACAAAGTAAGCAGAGGGAACCCGTGTGACGGAACTCAACGCTGTGTTTCGTCTATTAGATCGAGAAAATGAAAATAAATGACCCCGCTGTACAGAAAATTGCGTGAAGCTGATTTGATAATGATAAAAAATAAAGGTGACAGACACAAGCGTGGGAGTGTACAAGCGAAAGGTTGTTTCAATTCCCATTCGAGGATATGAATATTTAATATTACCATTTCTTTGCTCTGGTGTCGAGGTGAAGCGCGGCGTTTAATCCACCAGTCTACACGCAATGCGTATGCAATTTACATTGGAATTATCATTGACCTTAACTTTCCTATAATTTCCAACATATGTAATTAAATAAAACAGGTAAGGAACCTTCTGACTTTTTTTCCCTCTACCACGTTTTCATCTAAATGCCCCCGCGAGAGATAGATGGATTGAGATAATTGGTTTACACTTGAGTTATTTAATTGTAATATTTATGGTATTTGAGGCCGTTGTGGCGCAGTGGCACAAGGGTGTGACTGCAACGCGACGGTTGTGGGTTCGATCCTCACTCGAGGAAGTAAGGAAAAACGGAATGTCTTAACACTAGGTTCCCTCTGCCTTCCTTGTGTGGAATACAGCGAATGAAGTAATGAATTTACTTGATTTATTTATGGTATTTATTTATAATTAATTTATTTTATCATTATTCGATGAAACAACATTCTGTTTATAGGTGAAAACATCGCAAGAAGTTTGTGTTGAAGCGAAGAAGCCATCAATGGGTTTTGCTGAAACATGTGGTGCGGCTTTTGAGTTTGGACCTAAGAAGTTACGACCTTGGGCTAATTTTGCAAGGTCTGTATAACTTTATAAGCTTATTAGGTTTATGGAAATTCGTATGTATTTATAGTAATGCTTCTGACCGTAAGACGGAGAATTCGTTATTTTCATTTCCTTCCTCTGGTAACAAGATTAAGCGCGGTGTAGTGTTCCGCCACTCCAAGCAATGTCTCGAAACGGAAATGGGTAACGGAGTCTCTCAACACTAGGTTTCCACTGCCGACCGTGCTATATGCAAGAGCCTATCTTAGCCTATATATAATGTTAAATTACAAAATAAATGAAATAAAAGTTTTTTTCACAGGACATTCATAGATTATACTCTGACGTGTACATACTTAGCGGCACTGTGCGTTTACGTCGTATTTATTGCTGAAAATTTCAAAGAGGTAATATTTTCTTTTAATATTTTTTAAGGCTTTAAACTAAACTTCATATCGTCGGCATAGAGTATACCAGCTGGGTGCAGAGACACAAGCATGAAACTGTAAATTCAGTAGTTGTGGGTTCGATTGCCACTCGGGGAAATTAAATATTTGATATATTCATTTCCTTGCTCTCGTACTGAGAGCTCTCACCTAACATGCAATGTTTATACAGTAAAAAGGAAAAAAATCCTTCAGATTGGTTGGAAGTTGAGTTCTACTGAACTCCCAACCATATCTTTATTCTATATAGAATAATAAACTCTTCACATTAAAAAAAATCTTGCTCCGAATATGGAAAATATTAAATCAATATAGGCATAATTAAGACAACAAAGCCTTTTACTCTTGACATTCCCATGAGTCTACCCCTAACACTTGTGAAACCCTTTCAGACCTCAATGAGGTACATAAATTGACCCTTTTGGGTTATATATGAATATAATTCTAATTTTATATATTTGTTTGTATATATTATGAATTAATTTAATTGATGAGGCAGTCGTCTCGGAATATAAAGTATACGAGTACTTTTATTTCCTCGCTTCTGTTAATCGCCTCGCCTTGAATATGCAATGTCTCCGAAATTGAGCGGAAAGTGAATTAACACTAGGTTCCTTCTATCATTCAATTCACTACCAAGAATTAATTCTAGATTTATTATATTATTTTTTATATATGTATATAGGACAGAAACATACATTCAGCAAATAACTCTAGTTAATTTTTTTTTACCACTAACTTTTTGTAAATAAAAAAGTTACAAAATCCAAAAATATCTAATTAATATTTTGATATAATCGAATAACTAATTTTAATGAATATTAACATAAGTAAACAATCCTTAGAGTTAATATGTTTTGGATTAAAAAGTAATTTGTGGTTGGGGTTTATTTCCAAAGAATATTATGTCTAAATATAACAAACCTATTAGAATTTATTTGTGATAGTAAAAATATGGCATCGTTTTTTCGTTCCGCTCTTTACTTTTCCCACGTTTCCCCCAATTCTTTGACATTACATTTTTTGAGTGGCGGAACTCAACGTCGCGCTTTGTCTTATTACCAGAAGCTTGAAAATTCTACGCTGTAGAATACAGCACGTAACTATTTTTTTTTCTAATTTTACATTTTAATTAGATTCCTTTCGGCGGAAAAGGCGAGCATAGTATCTTAACTCTATGTTCCTTTTGCCTACCCTGCTAAATGCGGGATACGGCGTAAAGCTGAAAAGAAATTTAAAAAACAAGCAGAATTAAGGTCATTTTTTTAATTAACTGACAAAAAAATATTACATTTAAGTTACCAGAACATTATATTTACTTTCCAGGTATTGGACGAATATTATCCAAACTACAAGCTATCAGTGGAGACATACTGTGCGCTAACCCTAGTGCCTTTGGTACTCATATGCCAGATAAGAAACCTGAAATGGCTGGTGCCATTCTCCGCTTTGGCCAACGTGTTCTTAGTGATCTGCTTTAGCATCACCATGTATTATATATTCAATGACATGCCCAATCCTAGCGAAAGGGAAATGGTCGCCAGTGTTACTCAATGGCCTCTGTTTATTAGGTAAGGTTTTTTTTTCATCCTCACGCCGTATATTATGTAATAGTGTAAACAGAAGGAACCCAGTGCTAAGACATCCCTTCTCTTATTCATCATTCTTCATTCAAGACATCTTCTTTTATTTTTCACTGCATTGATACAATAGTCTTGTAACCAGAGAGAGGAAATGGAAAAATATAGAAAGAATATTAACAATTTTAATTATACGTGTATATAATAAAATTCCGCTTAGAATACTAAGTTTGCCACTACGACAATTTAAAGTATCTGTATAAAAATATACTAAACAAGTAAAGCCTATTACACTGTTCCAGAATATTTACAGGATAAAGATATGGATGGTCGCCATCCACGACCCCGTGTAATACTACAGGAGCTACAGGTTTATCCTGCTCGGGGGATTGCAATATTTTCACTTCCTCGTTCTGGTAACAAGACGATAGCGTGGCGTTAACTTCCGCTACTCAACACGAAGCAGAACTGAAACACTACTATAATATATTAAATTATTACAGTACAGTAATCTTCGCTATGGAAGGCATAGGTGTTGTGATGCCAGTTGAAAACGAAATGGCCAAACCTCAACAGTTTTTAGGCTGCCCAGGAGTTCTTAACGTGGCTATGACTATAGTAATCTCCTTATACGGCCTTGTGGGCTTCTTTGGATATATCAAATATGGAGATTCTGTACGAGGAAGTGTCACTCTAAATCTTCCCCAGGATGAATTGTGAGTATCAATTATTTATTATTTATGTTTAAAAGTAAATGAAAGTAGAAGTGTTGCTTTAGTTTCCACATCTCAACACATAATGTTTTGAAATGAGACTTGGAATTAGACTATCTGTGCCTGCTCTAAATGGAAAAGTCTGCGAAAATAAAAAAAAACATTGTTCTTTTTGCTCATTCTGTAATACGATAAGGATCCACGATGAAAGAAATAAATATGATAATTTTTGGGTTCTTATGCTTTTTCGCACAGATTTATGAATTATTTTATTTTTTATTTTGTCTTATTACATGTATCTACAGTTTACATTTCTTTAGCTTTTCGTTGCATCCCACATATAAGAGGGTAGACAGAGAGAACTTAGAGTTAAGACTCTCTATTTCTCACATTTCTCACAGATAGAGAATTGAACCCATAACCTTCGCTGCTCCACCGTAGCCTTAGCATAATTTATATTTATTTATCTTTTACCAACTAAATTATATTTAGGCTAGAAAAAAAGCAAGCCTTGTTCTTAAATAAAAAAAAGAATAATGTGTGAAAAAAATACACAGTAAAAATTACTTCTTATCATTTGTCAGTATTGTTAATGCGAACAAGGAAACCCTCTTTATAATATTAATGATGGTGAAAATAAGTTAATACATTATTACCCTACTTTATATTAAGACGATATCTTAATGAATCTTGAAGATTGTTTTGGGAAATATTACTTTGAAGTAATCTTAATATCTAATAATAAGAGATACAAAATATTGTGCAATATACAGAATTTAATGATAATAATAATAAAAAACTAAAGTATCATTAAAATATTTGTTTTCATTAAAATGTTTTTAATTTTAATGATAATTTTCAATTTGCCCTACTACGTCCACATAGCAGAGTAAAAAATAATAGTTAATACTTTAATAGTTGATCATTATAAAGTTACATAGAAATTTATAAGCTTTCATATCATTATGAGGAGATATTCTAGCAGAGAGTTAATGAATGTGATTATTGTAAATTCAAACTTCATTGAAAGCAAAATTTGCATTTATATAATGAAAATTTTGCTTTGGATGAAGTTTGACTTGGAATTTAATATGTGAACGGGCTTTATAGCCTTCTCACATACTAAATCCCTGAAATGTATGTAAAATTGAGAAATATATGACTATGATGAATGTGACGTTGATTAACGATGGTTATTGGTTCGATACCTACTCGAGCAAATAAATTTTTATTTATTAAGATTTTCATTTCCTCGCTCTGGAACCTAGGCAGAAGCCCGGCGTTAAGTTCCGCCACTCAATATTTAATGCTTCGACAAATTGGGCTGAAAATTGAGAACTAAGTGTCTTAACACTCTGTTTATCCTAAAGCTGATTAAAAATATTATATTTTTTATTTCAGATTAGCGCAAAGTGCGAAAATCCTGATGGCTCTAGCTATCCTCTTCACATACAGCCTACAATTCTACGTGCCCATGGAAATGATATGGAGACAGATACATAATAAAATTGCTGTGAAGTATCATAATTTTACACAAATTAGTATTAGAACTATTGCTGTTGTAGGTTCAGGTGAGATTTGTTTTTTTTGAAATGACATTTATATAAATGTATATAAATAATTGTAAATTAAGTTATATATTTTATTTATTCTTTAGAAAATCACAAAGTAATATCATTTCGCGTTGTTCTCCATAAAACGTGATATTGGCCAAGTAATTTGTGCTCAACTGGCACGTTCTGAACGCCATTATCAATCTTATTGTGAATTCCTTTACATAATTTTAAAAAGATGGCTAAGAGCATAAGCCAAGTGTGATCTCTGATGAAGTGGGTTCAAATTCAAGTTGTGCTTTTTAGAATTGAATTTCCTAAATAAATCATAATTAGAGAATAGAGTGATTCAGTTGTAATACATAGATTTTTCTGTACAGTTGCTCTCGCCGCTGCCTTCCCTAACTTGGAGCTGTTCATCAACCTTAGCGGTGCAGTCTTTCTATCAAGCCTAGGTCTTCTAACGCCAGCTATAGTTGACACTGTGCACAATTGGGATCGCGACCTCGGTACATTCAAATGGAAGCTATGGAAGAACATCTTCATTGCTTTCATCTCCTTCGTTGCTCTCTTCGCTGGCTCTTACGTATCAATTTTGAGCATGTTTGAAAAATACCATACAGATGAGATGGATGTAGATATGGGTAATGTCACTAGATTAGAAACATAGGTAAGCCAGGTAGAACTTGGTAAATTTCAGTTGCAATTGGCAATTAAATTCTAATAATTGATCCTTTGTTGGTGTGGATGTCACAGTTAACATTTAATTGTTAATTGTAGTCAAGTATTCCCAATTAATTGATTTACGATATATTAATGGTCAATTGCAATTAAAATTTGCAACCCTAGTACAGTGGTAACGTAGGTAAGTTCAATAGGTAAGCATTATTAAGTTACATGTGATATTTTTAGATTAATTTTAATATTTTAATGTGAATGTGACTTATTATAAGTACAAATATTGATAATTAATAATAACATTAAAAAATGGCGTTGACAATTTCAGTCGTTTTTTTTGCGTTTGTGATATGACATTAATAACAATAAAATAAGTAATTAACATTTGAATCTAAAATTAAAGCTAAATAATTTTGACATTTTTTTGACATATTCACTTATTTTGGACTTCTTTATAAATGGCAAATATATAAACAATAAATAAAATAAATAAACGTTCTAAGACCTGCACGTATAAGATTAGCACGTATACAATATATTTTTTTAAAATTACATGGATTTGTTTTTTTCTATTAAAAAAATTTGTATAACTAGAACGTTTATTTACCACAAAAAATTTAATATTTAAGGTTTTTATTAATAAATTCGATATCATTAAAATGAGAAGAGAATGATACTTTAATAGTATAAAAAAGTTATTATTTCTTTGAATGTGTTCTTAAATATACTTTAACAATTAATTACGATTACCCATTAATTGACATTATTTTTAATCTAAGTTAAGTAGGTATGTTTGTATAAACCATAAATGTAATGATAACAAAAAAACACCATGTATAATTTAATACTTAGATATGTACAGTAGTATTAAGCGAATTTTGTAGATTTGTATGTTGTTTTACACAGTCTTAGTGCAGCGGACAAATTCAGACTTTAAAAAACGACCATGTGGGTTCGACACCGACTTGTGGAAATTAAATTTACGCTCAATTTTCAAGACATTGCATGTTGAATGGCATTAAATTCTGCCACTCTACTTGCAATGTCTCGAAAGTTAGACTATAGACAGACAGTTAAACATGCGAGATACAACGTGAAGCTACAAAAACATTTCGTTGTGTTTGGGACTGCCACTTTGTGGCTGAAGTAAAATAAAGTGAAAAAACAAAATGTAAATAATTATTAATATAATTTAATGTGAATTGTGTTTGTTAATGTTTCAAAATTCTTAAGTTCCCACACCCCAGTCTTCGGGAAAAAATGTGAACCTTTTTTTTATTTAGTTTTTTTTATCTTCGCACTGAATACCGCACATAGCAAAGGGAAATCGAACTCACAACTTAATTCTTTAGAGTCGAACGCTTGTGCCTCTGCGCCACGACTGGCCTCAAAATAATTTTATTTTTTTTGTACATTATCATTAACAACAAAAATAGTTGTATTCAGGTACAAATTAGTTCTAATACTGCCACCTAGTATATTGATTGCTTGTATTTTTTTCTTTTAATTTAGTAATAGTCATTTTATTGTAATTTCAAGTGTACTTACAGTAAAATTTAATATAAGAATGTGATATTTGTTTTTAGATAATATTAGATAAATAAATGTTTTATTAACTTTTATATATTGTTTTATTTTGTTTTATATTGAACTTTTTTCGTATACATTTAATTAAACATATAGAAAAATAATCCAGGCCGTCGGTCGTTGCGCAACTGTCGGTGGCTGCACAAGAGTGTTGGGCACTTCAGAATTTTACTAATAAAAAATTAAGCCTAAATATAAAAAAACTTTACATATAAAAGATCAGTTCGAAAATAAAATCATTAATCATTAATACGAGTTGTTTTCATTTCCTTGCTCGGATAACGCGACAAAAAATGGGGTACTGAGTGTCTCAACACTAGTAAACTCCCACTACCTTCGTCGCTATTACAACGTGAAGTTAAATTTATATATACATATGTGAAAAGGTAAGTAGATAGCTAGGTACCAAAAATAGGAACACCTGAATAGAATCATAGCAATCATTTACAATCATGTTAACACCATTTTTTTTCTCCATCTCCCGCACTCTGTTACCTACTACTGTACAGAGAAAGAACGGTAAATATTTCATTCATCTTGTATATAACGCAGCAGAGAAATATCTAAATATTCGCTGTCGTTTTGGATTGAAGCTGCACGGTACTCCATAGACTTACTTATGCATTTAAAATATTCTTATTTTCTTATTCTGTTTATATAAAGTTTCGCTTATTATCGTATATGTAAGTGTTGTATTGAAGAACGGAGTGATCTTAAGTCATGCATAAATTTGTAAAACTATTAAACTTTGAGAGTTTTTGCTATAAAATCTTATCAGGCGCTGTAATTAATGACAAGACCTGCCGTAGCGTAGGGGCACAAGAGTGTAAATATATATACTCGGTTGTGGTTTCCATTCCCACACAGGGAGAGAATTTTTTTTTTTCTTCGTTCTGGTAACGAGTCAAAACGCCGCTTTGAGTTCCGCCACTCAACACAAAATACCTCCAGAAATCGACAGAAATTGGGGAACACAAGTTTTTAAATGGAAACGAAGTGTTTTGTTTAACACTAAGTTCCCAGATTCCCTCTTCCTGTCTATATGCAAAATACAGCGTTAAGTTAAAAAAATACAATTAAAATTTAAAAATCAAATATAAAGATTTAATATAGTGGCAATGGCTTGAAGCCATTCATCTCATTTTTATTGGAATGTCCTCATTCTCTCATAAATAGAATTGACTGATAACTTTTTCCTACATAATATAGATAGGCCTATTGTTATAGGATAGAGCATATAATTTTAAATGAATTTGTATGCCTTTGTTATATAGTATAGGCTATAGGGTTTTAAAGTATGATATACTACTTTACATACATATATATATTTCTCTTTCATGATTTCTTGTACTATTGTTTTTTGTAAGCTTTACGCTTCATTTTGTTTCCTCCAGAGTTCGTTATGCTTTTTAAGTAATATTTTTCCCCCACTCTTTCTTTCTCTCTCTGAAAATGAAACACTTCCATATAATAATGGTAAAAAATATTACCACTTGACAAAAATAGTATACCTGTATATTTTTAACATATTTAGAATGTTATTTCACATTAATAATTAAAACATATTTTTTAGGAAACGTATACACTTTTGAACTTGGAAAAATCATTGTAATTTCTGTAGATCAATCGTATAAAAGTAAAATGATCTTTATTTAATACAAAATTCAGGTTTTCAATTAACTGATTTCGAAGTAATAAATGAGAAGGATTTAAATTGCATTGAAAAAAGCGGTCACGACAAGCGAGTCATGGACCAGTTTACGTAGTCCGTTATTTTTTATACTTAATTTTATTGCAAAAAATCCGTTCGTACTGTAAAAAAGTCGCAATATTATTAATATTTTATGTTACGAGATCTCCATAGCGCAGGGGTGTGGCTGTAAGCGCGATGGTTATGGGTTCGATTCCCACTCGGACTAATAATTTAATTTACTCGATCTGTTGAGTTTCACCACTTTACACGCAATACATCGAGAATTTGACAGAACGTGTTGAACGGAAGTGGCTTAAAGAGAAACGGTGTTCATTAGCACTAGGTTCCCAGGTTCCCTCTGCTTATCCTGCTGTATGGAATATAGTGTAAAGAAATTAAAAAATATATATTATTTTTTGTTTTGCTTAGTCATAATATGTAATACTATGAAAAATTAATAAAAACTTATTGACGCAGAGAATACTTGGAACTAGATGAATATTAAAATAATATTTCACGCAATTCCTTAAAAATTCTGCGGAACCTATTTTCCGGAACGAAAAATAATATAATATTAAATATTTTTTTAATATATTTTGCATTGATATTATAGAGAGAAATATACGCTTTTTTAAGTGACTTACCATACGTTTATATTACTCATCATTACCCATGAAAAAGTTCAAGGTTCAAGGCAATGAATGACTATTATAGTTAAAGAGGGTTATTCCAATAATTCAACCAACATGATTTAAATTGCTATAACCTACGTATAAAATATTTAATTTTATATTAGTTAGAGCTTTACTTTGTATCCTGTATACGATATATAAAAGAACGGAAACAAATTAATCCCTCCGTTGAGATTGAAGCCAGAACTATAACGTTTATATTCAGACACTAGGACACAGTGCCATGATGAGCTTAAATAAAATTTATGATAAGGCATTTTATAGCTTTACGCTGAATCCCGCACATAGCAGGGTAGACAGAGAGAAATTGCGTGCAAAAATATTATTATTGATATTTATTTGGTAACAAACATTATCTAACAAATCTATCCTACAAACGTGCTTATATGGAGAGAGAGTCGCGGAAAGGGCGTTTTGCCTTGCCAAAGCAAGATAATTTAATTGATTCAGTCTCTCCCTCCGAATGGGAATCGAATCCACAATCACACTCCTGTTAAGACACCATGGTCTTATTTTAACTTCGAGGACACAGTACCCATAGATAATATTTTTATGCCTGACATATATGACCATTTTTTATTTCCTCGGTAGACGAGTCCGACTTGTATGTAATCGTTTTTCAATATACAAAGACTGCTTTTACTATTTCGTTTATTATACTAGGTAGATATATAATTATATATACTAAATAGTTAAATATTTAGAGTAACATATGTTATACAATTTGAAATGACCTACTAAATGCAGAATTGAATTTTAATTGAAATACTTCAATTAAAATTAAATTCTACATTTAATAGTAGTAAATGTATGCTGTATTTAGTTTTAGTAAGTATACTTGTATCAGTACAAAGGTATACTTGTATTAGTACAAAGTTAGTTAGGCTTGTTCTAAATGAAACACTTGTTTGTTTTAATCCCGCACGAGAATTACTGGAGTCTTATCGCACTTGAAGCAAACATCAGTTAAGACAAAAAGTGAATGAAAATGTTCCGTTACATATAATCGTAATAATATTATTCGGTTAATATTTATATGTTTATTCAGTATATATACGTATATTATATAAAAAAAGGTTTTTTTACTATATTTATTTAATCCAAGGTATAATATATTCGAAGGTTTAAAAAAATAATATAATTTATAGCCGATATTAACACCTTAGGAAAATTAGTCACAAAGACCACACTAACGAAGTAGCTCATGGAGTTACAAACGAAGTAGGTATTCGTATTTTAGCAGTTTTCGAGGCCACCCAATCAGCGAGGACGCCTTTAATTGAAAATTCAATTACCCTACAAAAATATAAGAAAGGTTTAATTTCGATAAAAAGTTTTATAACAGCATATTATAATATTTAAAATAAATAAAATATTAATGTTAAAATAATAAAATAAGTATATCAAGAGTCCTTTATTAAGGGCCGTTGAGACGCAGCGGCCAGGCGACTGACTGTAAACACGACGATTGTGGGCTCAATTCTCACTCGGAAGAATCAACTATTTTCATTTCATGGTCTCGTGAGTTGTAAGAAGACATTGCTCGGCGTTCAGTTTTACCATTCACCGCGCAATGTCTCTAAAATTGTAAGACAATTGGAAAACAAATACTGACATTATAAAAATAGCTTTAATAGAGTTCCACGTGTAGGTTTCAAATTTACAACTGAAGGGTGCTGTTAGTAACATCCCACTTTGTCGTTAAATTTAACTAAACGAACTATTTTATAGTTATTTTACTACATTAACCTTACCTTCTTTGACCATAGATACGTAACCCAACCACGCTATGTATGGAATAGTGAGAAACTGTTGGCAACATAGACATCTTTTGTTATTCTTTGTGGAACAAATCTAGGTCCGGAAAACCAGACTTGACTGAATTCCACATAAAAACTAAGAGAATATAATGCCAAATATAGCCTATGAATTGTTCTATTGCATGCTAAATATAAAATTTGTCAAGCACACTTTTTTTATGGAAAAAGACAAGGCAAACCAGCGTACGGGTCACCTGATGGTAGGTGATCACAGCCGCCCACGACCCCGTGTAACACCAGATGAGCTACAGATGTATAGCCGGTAAATTTAAAAAATACATATTTGTTTCGCTTTTTATTATAATTCATAGTAATTAATTACTTTTTTTTTAAATAAAAATATTGAAAATAATAATCATCTATCCAACTTATCTGTCTATTTATTTGTCTTTTTCTTTTTCTTGTCTTTTTAGCGTAATTGAGTAAAATTAGACGTAAGGCAAATTGACCCCAAAATATATTTATTAGGGGTATCTAGGAACGTTATGTATCTAGGGTTAAATAGTGTTTGTTGTTCTTTTGCGAATATAAAAAAATATATTATAACCTAAATAATATCATGGCGTTTGGCTGTGACCATTTCAAACTGACTTTCAAAACCTGCTATTCCGCGATTCTGGTACACAGGCAATACTCGAAATAAATCAATTTAATTTATTATGTAAATAATCTACCTACCTTTATAGCCAAGTAAAATAATTAGTCAAGTCAAGTACCCTTAAGTTTTCAGCAAATCAATTTTGGCAAAGCTTTTAATCAAAGTAGAATTTAATTAAAATAAGTCATAAATCACATTATCCTGTTCTATATTCATCAAACGCTTTAATTTGTGGTCACCGAGACAAAAAATCATTGATATCTTTTCTATGATATACCTTTGTTATTGCAAAATTCTTCTGCAGGTACTAGGTACCATTAAATTTTATAATTTTTTCAAGATATTCCTTAATATCGGAGTGGCGGAACTCAACGCCGCGCTTTGTCTTCTTGTTTTGTAAGAATAAAAAAAATCATTGAGTGGCTGCTTAAATTGTCACATAAAATTAAAAAAAATCTAAAAATTACTTTTAAGTACGTTTAATCGATATCCCATTCGATAAGGTTTATATTTTTTTTTTCTATTTTGACTATTTTTTTTATTATCAAAATTGGTCGACCTGTTTGTTCTGTATATCGTATGTAACATACGGACAAACATACATACATAAACTGATAAACACATTACCCTCCTTTGAATCACAGTCCTTTAAAAATATACATTTCGTATATTATTCTGCTATTTCGTATAATAAATATTATATATCGAAGGAAATCCAATCAACCTACGAGAAGTAGAGCGTGGGCTGCACTCACTGTAAGGACTGCGTCTCCTTAGAGAACAAACGTATCTAACAAGAACAGTGAAAAACAAAAATAAATATTTTATTAAGTTAAATAATGATATAAAGATAAATGTATTATCGTATTTGAAAATGCCGGTGGGACGACCCCATGCCAGATGAGCCGCCGACATAATGAGGTTGGCGGGAAGCGAAGGGGTCCGAAGAGCTGAGGATCAAGTGTCCTGGCGAGAATTGGGGAAGGCCTATGTCCAGCAGTGGACAAAAGATGGCTGTTGATGATGATGATGATGATTTGAAAATTGAAAATAATGGAAAATTTATATTGTATTAGCATTGTGATGATAAATTATACTAAATGGCATTTAATAATAAATACATAACTGACCTATTCATATATAAATAAATGAATAGATAACAATTCTCGATCTCAGTAATGTAATTACTCAATCAAGTACTTTATAAGCAACGAGTACACGCTCGAGGCACTCACTGTGAAGATAAGGCGAGGGCTATTATTATTTAGTTTTAGAAATACCTCTGTTTTTGATTTATTGATAGTTTAGACTTTATAAATGCTAAAATTAAATTAGTTGAGACCAGTCGTAGCGCAGGGGCACAAGTGTGTGACTGTTAGCGCGACTGGTCGTGAGTTCGATGTCCACTAGAGTAAATGAAACATTTATTTAAGGTTGAAATGAAATATTTTTTTAAAGTATCTAGGCAAAGAACTTCGTCTATCGTGTACTTTATTCCATAGTAGTATACTCACGGCTCTGCTTGTATGGTCAAATGAAAATAAATAATGGCACGAATAGACTTCATCAGGAATTCTGGCATAAATGTCAGATATTAACATATGTGCTGTTTACACTTGTTGCACTGTTTTTCTGTCTGAGTATTGTCTATTTATAAGTGTACTGAAACTATTTACATTTAGACTTACCTTTCTGACTTTCTCCTAGCTGTGCGTTCTCTACCGCATTTATCATGAGAAATGTTCTGAAGAACTGTTTGACCTGTTAGAGTAGGTCACACGCTAAAATATCATCTACACCACCTGGATACGTGGCAGTCCACTAATATATGGTTTACTAGGAACTTCCTGTCACGCGTCACGGAACCGTGGAATGGGCTACCCACAACAGGTTTCCAGGTCGATATGATATCATATGTACCTTCAAAAAGCGCGTCTATCTGCACCTTAAAGGCCGACAACACACCTGTAGCTCCTCTGGTGTTGCACTGGGTCAGGATCACTTACGATCAGTTGATCCGAACGCTCGTTTGCCTTGTCCTTTTCCATAAAAAAAATATAATAATATCCAATCTGTTCGAAGAGTTTTCAACAAAACTAAACACGACGAGAACGTGTTCACATTTCAGCTAATGCGACACTTCCCAGGTTCCCTCTGCCTAACCTGCTATATGCAGGTTAAAAAAATATCTCGTTATTTCTTTATGCAATACCTACACAATGCCATACCTCTCTAATGATTATAATACATTCTCTAAGTATTAACGAAATCATGCATTCTACTACACATTCTATTACACTATTATTACTATTTGTTTTTATGTACAGTTCATCTTACGTAAGTTAAAATTTTTGTTTGTGTGTTAATTATATTTATTATGTAAAAAAACGTTAGGCGCTCGCGGCTTAGTGGTAAAAGTTTTTCTGTAAGTGTGAAATATTTTGGGTTCAATTTTCTCTGATTTATGGTATTAAGTTTGGGATAGTGACTAGTTTGGTCAAGAACTCCAGCTTTTTATCTTGTCTTTCTAATTATCTTTATTTTCTAAGAAAATTTTAAATTTCCTCGGATGGGATCGAACCCACAACCTATTGCATTGACCTCACTTTGTCGATATGACAATTTAAAGTGCGGTGTTAAGTTCCGCTACGCAACATATAATGTCTCGAATGTAGGTGGAAATGGAAAACCAAATACATATTTTTTATTTTATAATAAGACGCATGGCACTGCGTTACGCTGGCCTCCATTCACAATGTTTATGTATTTAGTATTATATAAGGTATAGGTATTGAGGTCACTAACCTATCATTGAATATATAATAAGCTTTTCGTGTCTAGCCATGGCATAACTTGAAGGCTTAAAAGTGAAGGTTTTTGCTGCAATTATTTTGTTGCTTATTCAGCCTTGAGAATGTTCTAGAAATGTAAATTTATTTTATAGGGTGGGAATAGTGTTAAGACACCCCAAGTTCACCATTCAAACACTTACGTTCCCCACTTTTTGCTGAATTCTGGAGGTGTTGCGTGTTGGGTGATAGTACGAGACGCCACACGTTGCTTGGTTATCAAAGCGTAGAAATTAAAATATGAAATATTTTATTTCTTCGACTGGCAATAGAACCCATAACCGTCTCTAACGTTATGTAGGTATACATACCAAATATATCATTTTCTCGACTGAGAATCGAACCCAAACCTATCGCTTTTATAGTCGCACGCTTGTACCCCCAAATTTAAAACATCTCAATAATTAAATTTAATACATTAATTTATCATACATTAAAAGATCTTGGAAACAGGTTTTAAGAGCGAGCGATATTAGAAGAATTACTAATTTTGGGGCATTACGGTGACTCATTACTACATATATTATTCTTAATTATTAAAACGATGTTAATTTGCTAAAACGTAGTATTTAGTGTAATTACATAATGTGTATGTTTTTTTACTTCACGCTGTACGCATATAGCAGAGTAGGCAGAGGGAACCTAGTGCGAAAACACTTCCTTTTGGAGTTCTTGAGTGGTAAAACACAACGCCGTGCTTCGTTTTGGTTACAGAGCTATTAAATAAAAAAATCGTTTCAATCGTTTAGAGCCAAGGGTTAACTACACAATTTAAAAAAATAATCAAAGAAAATTTAATCAAAAGAACCTAATCTAAGTGCTTTAGCGGAGCAGAAAAGAAAATAATATAAAATTCAATCATTCCCCCGATTGCGCATCGAACCCACAACCTTTGCATATATAACCCAAGCACGAGGCACTGTCCCACTTCGAGACAGGCGTCATCATTTATATTAACATTAATTTTATAAACATGTTTTTGGCAAGTTCCAATTTCTCTTTTATCATTTGTCGATTTATATTATCTTTTATATAAACAAAGTTGGTCAATATTATTCATATAGAATTAAAAGAACGTTGTTCAATGTTTATAAGTGTTAAATAAATATGGAATAGTGCTCTTGATTAGTAGACGGAGGCCGCAGGTTTGATTTCATAATTTGCATTCAACAATTTAAATATACGTGCTTTTGTTTGTAAATAAAGAATTGGGAAATAAAAAAATAAATATGAGATACAAATGCCAGCAAAAGTCTGAGGTCATTGTGACGCAAAGGGCTAGCGGCTTTTAAACGCTATTAAGATGGGTTCGATTCCTACTCAAAGGAATTATTTATTTTCCCTTGTCGTACAAATATACACAATGTCTCGAATTCGGACGGAAAGTGCAGAACGGAGTTTATTTTAAAACAAATCAGCTTCACGCTGTATCCCGCACACAACAGGGTAGGCAGAGGGAACCTAGTGTTAAGACACTCCGCTTCCCACTTTCTGCGGGGAACCGAGTGTCTTAACGCTGCACTTTGAGACGCCGTAGAGCTAAAAAATGAAAATATTAATTTATATTAATGGCCTATAAATTCATTTACATATCAATTCTTAAAAAATACTCGTTTTAATCACATATAAAACATGTGTATAAATATTAATATTTTATAGGTAGCCTAATCAATGACCTTCATTACAAAATGTTGAAGGTACTCAAAGAGTAACATTCACCTCATATTTTTAGCATCATAATAAAAAATAATTGAATCTTGTTCATATTTTAAATCTCAAAAAAAATTGACTTCACGCCGTATACCTCACATTAGGTACTAGGCAGAGGGAACTTTGGAACCTAGGGTTAAGATACTTCGTTTTTCTTCCAAAGACAATTCCATTCCCCATATTCCGCCAAATTTCTGAAGCATTACGTACTAAGTGATGGAACTCACCACTCACCATTTTGTTTCGTTACCAGAGGGAAGAAATGAAAATATATATTTTTTTTGTGACAGCCTGCGTGAAGCTGCCCTAACATTAAAATAGAGTATCACATCAATATTTTACGCTTCCCGTACAAAATCTTTAAGAATTTCTACATGAAAATAAAAAGAGATCAATCCATACAAAAAAGAAACATTGCAAATATTTCCCAAAACTACTTTTCGTATACAAAAACCAAGCAACCCTTCTCTTTAACAAAATACTTTCGACTGCATGTTTTGCTTCATTGTTTGACGACGCGACCACCTGCGCGGACGCATAAAGAATTGCACTTAACATATTAATGTTATACAAATATATATATAAAAAATATATTAAAATTGTGATTTTTATGTGATTTGTGTGTAGTGTGATTACATATAGTAAAAATTTTGGGTAAGTTTTTTTTAAAAAACGTATAACTTTTGTGTATAAAAAAACCAATAATAATTGTATAAACGAATACTTTTCTATTAAAAAGGAATAATTATTGTTATTTTAGAAAACGTATAAAAATTTACAGTATACCAGGATTTGAACCTATTAGAGGCCTTTAGAAAACCTTTAGCGGTAATAATGAATAGGCGATATGTAGACAAAGGGAACTTAGTTTTAAAACACTCCTGTCTCCGTTCCCATTAAGACCAATATCTTAATGTGTGTTGTCTTCCACTTTCTGCCGATTTGTATTGGCATTGGATTAACTCCACGCTGTGCTTAGCCTCGTTACCAGAGTGATTTTTTTTTTTAAATAGTGGAAATCGAACCCATAACCATTAACAATCGCACGCTTTTGCCCCTGAGCTACGACTGACTTCTACTATTTAGACTACAAGAATGTAAATATTATTCCTCATTAAAAAAAATCACACTAAACTTGTTTATATAATAGACAGCTAAAATAGTCACTTTAGTTTTTTTTTGTAAATAAGCAAAATTTTTTTGCTATCTACTAAACAATCCCTTTTACTGAAAATGAATCAAATCATCCTGAAAACAGAACAGCCACTTCGACCCAATAACGAAACTATCGTATTAGTAAATAAAATACTATAAAAAACAATCCAGTAGAAACAATTGGATTTACACAATTTATCAACGCTATGGAGATAAAATCATGTAATTGCATTTTTTAAATGACTTCAAAAAGACTAGTTGGTGAAAGTTAAGGCAAAAATAACACTAAAAAATAACTATAAACACAACGATTGTGCGTTGACACAGGTTGACCCCGGGTTAAATTATTTTCATTTCCTCCCTATGGCAAGGGTTGCAACATAACACTTATCGTCTCAAAAATTGTGTGGAAAATGGGGAACGGAATGTCTTAATATTAACTCCTCTCTGCCTTGTCTACCCTAATATATTCAGGACCAGGGTGAAGCTATTTTATTTCATTTAATTTTGATAAATACTAAATAGACCGAATAAAAATATTTCAAAAAACATATTCAGATTGCCATTGACATTAAAAATAAGTATTTTATTAGGTACATATTACAGCTTATATAATTATCAATAATTTCATCAATTATTTTTTTAATTATCTTTATTTGGAAGTAATTAAAATATTAATTTGTATAGATTTGTAATAGCTATAAACATAATTTTAGTTTTATTTAAATAAATGTTAGTATGTCATCTAAACTCACTTAATATATTTTGAGACCATCTTTTAATATTATTTTCGTAATAAAATACATGTAACGTAGTGACTACCTTCTCCAACTTCAAGTTGTACATACGGAAGTGAAAATTTTATAAAAATAAAAAAAAAATTATACACTTATTAATATTTTATTTGATTTACAAATATTTCTATGACAAGGTTTTCTTGACGTAGCGTGTGTCATTTATTGACTGACTATCGGGAAAATACAGGTAAAATGCGTAAAAAAGGTTCTTTACCCGAAATAATGGTGTTACTAATCATTTGTGGTTAGTTTATTATTATTACTCATCTTTTAATCGGAGGTGACAGGTTCATGTCTTGATAAATATATATATACAAACACACATATTATATTTTTAGCTTCACGTTGTATCTCACATACAGCAGAGTAGGCAGAGGGAATCTAGTGTCAAAACACTTCGTTTCTCACTTTACGCCGAATTTTTCGAGACATTACGTGTTGTGTGGCGAAACTCAACGCCGCGGTTTTTGCCTTGGTGCCAGAGCGAATAAAATCATGTAAGAATAACTATTTTTTCAATTACTGTTTAACGTACAATATCGATACTAATGTGGTTTTATTTATTTATTAAACAAATAATTCATGGGTGTAAGCGGTCGAAGCCGCGAGCTGGTCTCTGGTTAGTATATAAGTATAGATATAGGTTAGTAAAACTAGATAGAAAATACAACTATACCAAAAGAAAAAAACCTATATCTGCTTTGTTATTAAAATATCAGATTTACTTTGTAAAAACTATGTATTATATTAAATAACTGCATTTATGAAAAGGTCATTTAATATCAATTAAATTCTTTATCATGTAATTAGTTGATTATAGGCAATATAAATGCAGTTTATATAAAATTATAAGAAATGATTATATGAATTAATGGATTTCATTCATACAGGATGTAAGTCGATCGACATATTAATACTAGTATATGGATAGGGAACCTCAGCACTTATTCATTCAGCACTTTTCGATTTTCATCGGTTCAAAAGATATTAGGGAAATTGTGATTTTTTTAGAAAAAATTGGAAAATTCAGCCCAACTGCTGAATCTTCGCTCATTTTTTTTGTCAATATAGCCCAATAAAGGTCTATTCTGTCATACATGTCAATAGTCAGAAACTGCCGCTCATCGAATCTTGGGAATAAAATCGAATAAATAATAATACGGTGGCAGAATTCAACGCCGCTCTTCGCCTCGCTATCAGAGCGAAGAAATAAATTATTAAATATTTTAATCCTCCGAATGGAAATAGAACCTACAACCGTCGTTTACAGTAACACATTGTGCCCCTGTGCCACGACTGGTCGCATTTCGGGGGTTGTGGGTTCGATCCCCACTCGAAAAAGTGAAATATTTATTTTTCATTTCGTAACTCTCTTGTCGGAAACTCAAAGAGATCCACCACTCAATGCACAATTCAACCAGAATTCAGCGGAAAGTGGGGAATGGAGTGTCTTAACACTAGGTTCCCTCTACTTACCTTGCTGTGCGCTGGGATGGATACACTGAAAAAAACGACACTGAAATGTAGGTTCGATTTCCACATGTATTATAATGCTAAAAATATTTATCTCGTTTTAATTAAGCAAAATAGGTACACTGACGAATTCAATCTCTCGGTCGAAAAATATTAAATGCACTTAATTGTTTTTATAATATGTGAATATAATTGCCATAATAAAGTCGACAATTTAAATATGCAATACATTTATTATGACTTTTAAAATTTGCTATAAAATTTTAAGACCGTCGTGACGTAGCGCAAACTGTTTGACTGTAAACACGACGCTTATGGGTTCGATTCCTACTCGGGAGATTTTTTTTATTTTTTCGCTTTAGGAACAAGACAAAGCGCGCCGTAGAGTTCTGCCATTCAACAAGTATTGCCTGAACCTTAACTGGAGTGTCTTAACACTACATTCCCTTTACCTTTTCTGCTATAAGTAAAAAAAAAAAAATACAAATACCATATTTTAATTGGATACGACTTTAATTTTTTTATAATGACGATATTGTAAATTGGGTTTCATTTTACCAAAATAAATAAGATATTATATTTTTATTACAGCGTTTTTTTAACGTAGTACGAGTAGGTACCTAAGTATCATTCGTTAATACATTGTACATTCAAAACAGGTAAAATTCATAAAACTTATATTAGTACTAAGAGCGGTACTTTACCTTACCTTAATAGGTATTACCACAATTAGTGGCATAAGCTTGCCACTAAACTATGTTATTTTTAAGAAAAAAATATTTTCATTTCTTCGCTCTGGCAACTAGTTACCAGTAAAACTTACTTAGAAAAAACTATGAAACGAAAATTATCGTAATAAGCAATATAGCAGGGTAGACAGGATGTCTGGTGCTAAGACACTCCGCTCCCCACGTTCGGTCGAATTCTGGAGGCATTGTGTATTGAGTGGAACTCAACGCCACGCTCGGCCTCGACACTGAAGCGAAAAAATGAAAATTTAAAATATTTCATTTCTTCGAGTGAAAATCGAACCCACAACCTGTTATATTTACAACCACGCGCGACTGGCCTCAGTAAAATCTTAATATTTTAAAAATATAAAATCATTATAAATTCTTAATATTTTTAATTATTATTATTAGTAAGAATTAGATATAAAGGATGTAATAAATAGCAGGAAAATATAATAGTTATAAATAATAGCAATGTATTCCATATATTTTTCCCTATTACGACAAAAGTTTTAGTATGGATTTTTAAAACTGCTTATATTCTGAAGTCAGTAAGATTGAAACAAAATATTTCTATTATTAACTAGTTTAAGTGAATTTTGGCACCTGTAAAAAGATGACCGATGAGGCAAACAGGATCAACAGCATATTTAAAAAAGAAATTTCACGCTATTTTACGTATAAGAGAGTAGACTGAGGACACTAAGTGTCAAAACACTCCGTTCCCCACTTCCAGACAAATTTTGAGGCCATTGTGTAGTAAATACCGGAACTGTACGCCGCGGTGTGTCTACCGGAGCCGAGAAATTAAGGCGATTTAATATAAAACAGAGTATATAATCTAATTAATTACTTTTTATCATTTTTTTTTCAAATGTATATACTAGTATGTCAATTAATTTTACAAACGGCAGCTTTTAATATCCATTTCAAGTCTGATCGAGCTTTTGGTGCTATATTTTATTAAGTTATTGTTAAATACTATTAAAAACTGTTAGCTTTGAGCTATTTCTTGAGAATAGCGTAGTAACTATAGAGTACCTACTTAATGTTTAGAGACTCTATTAACATAACCCCTCCTTTTTTTGGAACTCAACGCAGCGCTTTGTTTTGATATGAAAATAATTTATTCTACGTAATGGGAATCGAACCCATACCAGTTTCGTGTAATGCAACAACGGATTAAATACATCAAAATTAAATTATGTAATTATGTTTATTACATTATACTTAATTTATAACGTTATTGATATTTTAAATCTGCTTAAGTAATACTTACGTACAAATATGGCGAAATGTTGATGAAATTGTATTCCATTTTTGTTGTTATTACCCCTTATATGGTAATATAAGTTATGTAAAACAATAAATCTCGTTAGCTTTATTATCTTTGCCCATTTTAAGCTTAAATTTTGACATTAACAATCGATTTTAGTAATATATATAAGTTTATTTTATATAGTAGTTTTTTTTATATATTTAAAAGAAATCATTTACTGGTCCAAAATGTTAAAAAAAACACTTTAAAATTTATACTATATACGAGTATAACTGGAATTTTATAATTCAAGGTTATCAGCGTAACAAATTTCTTTCTTCCTTTCTGAATAATTAAGGTATTCAATTGACAAAAGGTTTTTTAAATTTGAACTGGTATTTCTAAATAACGCGTTCGACCAAACAAACTCTTCAGCTTCACTATAAAAAAAATCGGCTTCACGCTGTATCCCGCGCACAGCAGCGTACACAGAGGGAACCTAGTGTCAAGACACTCCGTTCCAAACTTTCTGCCGAATTTTGGAGCATTCGCTTTGCCTCGACACCAGAGCGAAGAAATGGAAATATGAACGTAAATAAATATTTCACTACCTCGAGTGGGGATCGAACCCACAACCGTCACGTTACAGCCACACCCTTGTGTCAACTATAAAAAAGTATCTATATTTAAGATCTAGGTGTATCTATTAAATCATTTAATTTGTCTAAAACGAAAGGCGGAACTACACATAACACTGCTACTTCACAATTATTACTATTTTTAAATGGCACGTTACGTAAAAAAAGTTTAATAATTTAATTAGATTTTAAGCATCAAAACATCTAGGATTCTTAATATTTATATATTGTACACTTTTTTATATTGTTGTTAATTTTAATTAATATTGTTGTTAATCCTTAATTTCGAGATATTTTATTAAGAGGCGGAACTCAACGCCGCGTTACGTCTTGACCATAAGATCTAAGATAAGAATGGTTTCTTTAATTAATGAATCTAAACACAAAAAAAAGCCAAGACAAAATGAAAATAATCCCGAATACGAACTGACAACCTACGTTTAATCACCATAGACTCAACGGCTACTTTATTTATTTTTATTATTTTATCGCTATCAATATAAATCAATATTAAATAATATTTTCATTATAAAGATATCTATGTCTTGCAGTTTTATTTATTTAAATATACATATTACGTAAAGGCCGGACTTTCCCGTTGCCTCAATCTACTCGCCTTGTGCCAGATCGAGGGAGGTCGTTCAAAATGACTCGTCGCCAATGTTAATGTCATTTCTGATGAACAAGTTTTATTGGGAATTGGCTAAGGTGGAGGTGGACGCGGGTTCAATCATAATTCAAGTGAAATAACATAAGTAAAATAAAGGCCCATGTGACGCAGTGGTATAGCGGTTTGTCTGTAAACGCAACGGTTGCGGGTTCGATTCCATCTGAAGAGAATTAATTACTTTCTTTTCTCCGCTCTGGTAACATGATTCTATCATGTTACCAGAGCTCATCGCTCTAGCGTTAACTTGCGCTACCCAAAACACAATATCTCGAAAAAAATAGGGAAAAATGAGGCATCGAGTATCTCAGCAGTAGGTTCCTTTTGCCTACCCTGCAATATGCGCGATACTGCGTGAAGCTAAGAAAAATAACATATGCAAATAAAAATATTGAACGATAATAAAATTAAAATAATAAAAGATAATTAACTTTTTAATGATTTTTGACTAGCTGGTTAGTCAGAAAGCAATATTTTTAATTAAAAAAAATCTAAATCGAATCAGCTGTCACGCTGGATCCCGCACATTACAGGCAAAAGGAGTATTTCTATTTCACCTCTTCAGGATTAAAACCTTTCTACTTAATTTATTTTTTATTCTCTTCAAATATCTCAATCTTATATTGCTTAACAATAAACCGTTGTCGTATCTCACATAATGAATAATAATGAGTTCTCTAATGATAGTCGTAGCGTAGAAAGACTCGTCGTGGTCAGTCAGTAAGTCTTAGAGTATATAGAGGCAAAGTTGAAGGTTAACATCTTAGCAAAATAAAACAAGTAGATTTATTATAAGCAAAATAAAAAAAACCCGACTGTATACACTCTCGCCAGCATATCATTTATCAAAATCTGCCACCGGTTTAACAGTTACTAGGGAACAAAGAAATAGACATACATACATACATATGCGCTAAACCATAACCATCTTTTTTGTTTCGCCACTGTCGGGTAATTATACCAAATTAGCTTTTGTGGACTTGAGAAGAGCCAAGTTAATTCACACCTTTATTCGCAATACATTCATGCTTTGCATTGCATTGATTAAATATATATTGTAATGATTATAAATGATAGAGAATGGTAGGTTCTCTCTGCATATATGTAATAAAATAGGCAGAGAGAACCTAGTGGAAAGAAACTCCGTTCCCTATTCTACGCTTAGAATTAGATATATTGTGTTTTAAGTTGTGGAAATTAACGCCGCGTAGTGTTTTCTCAATATAATCAAAAAGCCTATAGTTAAATTAATTTCTTACTATATATAACATAGAATATTAACTATTTACACCACATTTTATTACCCACTAAAAAGTCCGTGTACTTGGCACTGGTTTTTTTTCTATTTAAAAATAAATAAAAAAAAAAACTAAGAAGCCGTACATAATAATTATTCATTTCGGTTTTTACGATCAATATAAAAAGTTGTACTTGTTTAACGATCAACCTACGTACGGCAATCACCTAATGTCTAATGTATACAACATTTTTATATTTTTTTAATATTTTCAAAGACGGCATCTTTATGTAATATAGTTTTTTCTATCTCGGACTCGTTTAAAAAAAAAATATTAATTATAATTTTCATCAGAGCAGGCTGTCGTAGCGTAGAGGCTGTAGGTTCGATTCTCTATTGGGGCAATGAAATAGTTAAGATTTATTTCCTCACTCTGGTAATTGAGTTCCGCCAGTACGCAAATGCCTCGAGAATTCAGAGGAATTAACAGAAGTGATTTAACGGGAACGGAGTGTCTTAACCGACCCGAGTCATACCCGAGTGGGAATCGAATTCTATGTATGTATATACTTAAGTAGAAATCGGCATTGTTATAAAATATAATTGTATATACCTATAACATTCAAGGGCTCAACGAACCGGATCTCTTTGTACCTTCAAAATTTTTTTTGGAACTTGAGAATAAAAAAGTGCAATTGCAATGCTTTGTAAGAAGAGTTATTCAAATATTTTAAATATACTTACATTTGATTGTAATCGCGATATGATTATATTAATTTTCATTTTCCAAATTTTATTTTTTCGCTCTGGTGTTGAGGCAAAGAGCGGCGCTGAGGTTTGCCACTTCACACGCAATATCTCCAGAATTCGGCGGAAATTGGGGAACAGAGTGTCTTAACACTAGGTTTCCTCTGCCTAACCTGCTGTGTGCGGGATTCAGCGCGAAGCTAAAAAAAATATACATACAAATATATTACCTAAGTATATTTTTCAGCTTCATTCCACATTCCTAATTGTGTTCGGCATATATGTATAAGCGAATCTAGTGCAAAGATACACCGATTTCCACGCACTGCTTAATTTTCGAAATATTGCAAATTGATGGAGTGATGAAAATCACTGCGTGTTTTGTCTTGTTAACAGAACGACGAAAAAATAATAAATTGTTTCCCCGAGTAGGAATTGAACCCACAACCATTGCGCATTCACTCAAACACTTTAGTATTGTACAATAATTATGAAAACTTGTATAATATTTATGAATAAATTTAAACATAAAATAATTGAATATTGCAGTTTTAAGTGGATAACGGAGTGCCTTTACACTGCGTTTTTCTACTTACCTAGGAAATACAGTGCACCTTAAAAAAAGTAATTCATAGTGTTACAAAAGCTTCAGTATTATAATACTATAACCTCGAGAATAACTTGAACAAAGGAATTAAAATTAAAATATAAATAAAGCGTTGCACGTTTTACTGCTATCAAGAACAGATGATGTAATAAATTATAATGTAACAACTATTAACTATGTATTTTAAGTATTTCTTAGTACCAGAGCGGGGAAATGAAAACATGAAATATTTAATTTCCTCGAGTGGGAATCAAACCCACAACCTGTTACGTCTACACACGTTCGAACCTCGAATATACCTATTATTTATACATAAAACTTTTCCGTTGCATAGGACAGACGAAAGTACTGGACTTAGGAAGTTGGCGTGTACTTAGGAGCAAGAATGATTTTTTTGAATTAAAGATACGATTGTAAGCACGAAAATTCTGGGTTCGATTCCTACTCGAGAGAATGAAATATTTAATATTTTAATTTCCTTGCTCTGGTAATAAATAAGGCAAAGCGTTTCGGCACTGAACACGCAATGCCAGAATTCGGCGGAAAATGGAAAACGGTGAAAATTGTCTTAATCAGAAAAGATTGTCTTAATTATAAGTATTCCAGGTTCCCTCTGCCTACCCACTATGAAAATGTTAACTAAGCGAGATAAGAACTCATATACAGGTTCAAATTTTACTGTGTTAAATTTTTTATATAGAGTTATGAATTATTTTAAATGAAACAAGTTTAACCGGAATAATTGTCATGTTTTTGTGGTATAATTTTGTCGCTTAGATTATACGATTGTAATTTTTTTTTGTTTTTCCATATCCATATTTTCCGTCGTCCTGGCGAAAGGGCACAAGCGTGCGACTGTTAAGACAACGGATATTTCGAACCTGCTGGGTTCGATTCCCACTCGGTAAAATATTTTATATTATTGTTTCCTCCCACTAATAAAGACGCACATACATTGCCTTTAGAATTCGACGAAAAACGGGTAATTGAAGTATATTAATATAGCGCAATATTTATATTATTATCATTCTCTGTTAATAACTGAATTGCATTGACATCGTTCTACATACTTGTTTGTTAAAGGCAAAACATTCAATGCTAACGAATGTATAAAAACTGTCACTTTTGCTAAAACTTACTTTTTAATTGCTTATGGACTCGCCTTTACCTGCGGTTTCGCTCGTATATAACTCAGCACACATTCTTGGAATGTATTACCATCTATCTATCACAGAACTTTTTTGTTCAATTTGGTTTAGATATTCTTCAGATTTAACAAAATCACATTTAACCAAATAAACTCTTTAACTTCACAATATTGATTCAGCTTCATAGCAGGCTAGGTAGAGGGAACTAGTGATAAGATACTCCGTTCTTCACTTCCCGCCGAATTGTTGAGGTTTTGATCGCGTGCTCAGTAGCGGAACACAACGCCGCGCTTTGCCTCGACACTAGAAATGAACATTCATTTGAATTGAGTGAGAATCGAACCCACAACCCTTAACGTTTACCTAAATAAAAGTAGGTATATATTTTAAACTGAAATTTTTAAGAAATACAAGATTGAGTCATCTTTTTAAATCTTAAATTAACTTAAAGATGTAAAGATATTTTAAAGTGCAATTAACGTTTTAATTGTAGATAAAACAGTAATCTTAGTTATAATTATTTTATACATAAACGTCTGTTATTATATACCTTGAATTTCAAACACGCAATTTCCACAGAATTTGGCGGAGAGTGGGGAGCGGAGTATTTTAACACTGGGCTCCTTTTGCCTGCCCTTTTATATGCGGGATACAGCGTGAAGCTGAAAAAAATATTTATACTCAGCCTTAGATGAGTCATTCTAACAAATATATTGTAATGATAGTTTTCCTATAACAATGTAAGTGTAACTTAAAAGGAAAAACAATATTTCTTTGATATCACAAAACACATTAAATACAGTACAATGAATGTTACGTACGTGACAGAGCGATTTTTTATATTAATAGATATATTTATATTATTCTTTGGAACATTGTACAGATATTATATACAACTACTCTTTCATTACCTGAAACTACGCGGAGTAGAACGCTGAAATTAACATGTAAAAATTTCTATAACCAATTTCTATATTAAGCTTCACCTGTATCCCGCACACAGCAGGGTAGATAGAGAGAATTTAGTGTTAAGACACTTCGTTCCCTACTTTCTGCTGAATTCTGGAGGCATGGCGTGTTGAGTGGCAGAACTCAACGCTGCGCTTTACCTCGACACCAGAGCGAAGAAATGGAAATATAAATGTAAATAAATATTTCACTTCCTCCAGTGGGGATCGAACCCCCACCCTTTGCTTTAAAGTCACACTCCACGCCGGCTTCTATATTAAACCTTCGCTATAATTTTTTTTGTATATAAATGAATGCCGCGCTGTACACAGATTTTAACGTTACTTAGGAAAGACATTACGAAATATACTCCAGTAATTTCATTTAATTAAATTATCTTTAACATTTTATCATTATGTCAATAAATGACAAAAAATAATGCTTAAGCTAACTGATGTATTTATCTGGATAAGAATCGACATTAAATCTAAGAAAAAGCTAAAATACCAGCAGAATAGTCGAGAGAGATCTAACTGAATGTGGTGATTGCTTGAAACAAAGTATGTAAAATATGACTTTCTAAGTAAATAATAATAATTCTATATGTGTCGTTTCAGAAGAATTATTAAACGATTTAGATTTCTAACTAGACTAGACTTTCATAGGAATTTATATGTCGGCCGTTACATTTTTCTTCTAAATCTAACCATAATATAAGATAAACTTTAAATTAAAATATATATAAAACTTATAAAATATACTTAAATTCAAACCAAACTAAGCCAACTACGGTTATGATTACAATATAAATTTTTATAGGTTAATTTTCATCTTTATGAATCCACAGCCATTGGTTTACAGGCGTAGGATATGTATAATTCAGCTGCATCACGATGAAATCATTGTTTTAATATTTTAGGAATATCATTTAATGATTTTCTAGTCTAGTAGATTAGAATTACAGATCCAATTTTATACTGGAATATATATACTAATACTAGTATACGTATTAAGTTTTCATATATTTTAAAAACTACTAATACAAGACACCTCATAAACTACATAGATGGATTCATAGGAATCTCAGAGCGGATAGCAATGGTAAATTTAAAGCTACCAGGATATAAGGATGTTTGGTCCATTATACAGATTTACTCCCCTACAAAAAAATCAGACTTAGCAACGATAAATTCTTTTTACTCTGAGTTGAACAAAATAATCCAAGAACACGCTCACAAAAATCTCATCGTAATGGGAGATTTTATTGGCCAAATTGGTGCATTACTAAGACTATAATGGCTATTAATTATTTTGTATAGTTCTTTACAATAAATATCAAACTATTCGTCCATTCGTGCACGAGGCCACTCATGGCATAGAGACACAAGCCGCTGCGTTTACGGTCTCACTACAGAAAACGCAACAGGTTATGGGTTCAATGCCCACTCGAGGAAATGAAATGTTAAACTGTATTTCAAGAAAGAAAAGAGAGAGATTACCAATATATTACACATCTAATTTCGTATATAAATATATCTAACTATAATAATCTCTCAGTAAAACACTCAAAACTATTAAGTGTTAGATCATTTTATTTGATGTGAAGCCACAGTTGCTTGTAGACGTTGATAATAAGTGAGCCTTTCTCTTATCAAATGGTTGTAGTGTACTATATAAAAAAATAAGGTAAGCCGTGTTGAATTTTCTTGGTTTTTTTCTATTATTGACTGAAATAAAACTAAACTTTGAAATCTAGTACAGAATTTAATATTAAAAAATAAACTAAATGTTAAATATTATTTGTCATATTTTAAAATGTCAAATTATAACGCTAGCTAAAATGTATTCGTATGTAAGTCCATTTGATAGATATAAGGTCAAATATCACTGAAAAATAATAAAGGTATTTCAAATTCAAATTAGCAGCATAAAAGGAAACAGACAATTAAATCAGCTCCACGCTGTACCCCGCACACAGCAGGGTAGGCAGAGGGAACCTAGTGTTAAGACACTCCGTTCCCCACAGTATTGCTCCTACAATTAATACATTTTTATCAGTAAAATGGAATGCTGATGTAAAAATAATTGAAAATATACAACCATTTTAGCACCAAGTTCCACACGAGAAACAATTATAATATAAATAAATACACATTTAGGCAACAAAAGAATTATTTAATTATTGTTATTTAAATTTATATTCAACTTTTAAATAACATTGTATATTACCAGTTTCGTTAATACAAAATTACCTTGTATAATAATACATATGTTATTGTATGACGTACCTCGAATATCGATTAGATACGCTTAAACAGACGCCTTCATTGTCTCATTAGCAACGCATATAATAATAAATATTTATTTCTTATTAAAATATATTTTTACAGTGAAATAATTAGTATAGTTTTTCTTTTTCAAAAATTTTAATTCTCATAAAATTTAGTAAGCACCGTTAGTTAACCTGTGATGAAAGCTTAGACATAGATTTCTTTTGCAAATTTAAATCTTAAATTATTGTAAAAAAATCTTAAAAATATTATTTAGAAAGTTACAATTCGCAACATTTTCATTTCCCAGCTTTAGTAAGACGATGCGCAGCGTTAAATTCCGCAACCAATGACATTTCTAAAATTCCCTATAAAAAGAATATGTTCAATATTCTTAAAAATATATATAAATATACAAACTTATTTACACATTTACATACATAAATTAGGATTTAATTCAAGTACGTACTACATTAACAACATCATTTAAACTCTTATCTGTACTGGCTTTAGATATAAACCAAGGATACCAACATTAAATTCTATTTAAAGGAAAATTGTTTATGCTAATTATTCCAGTTTTCTAAGGTTATAAAAATTATTATTATTTTGAATTTTTTTTTAGCTTTACGTTGTATATCGCACATAGCAGTGTAGGTTAAGGGAATCTAGCATCTAGAGTTAAATCTGTTCCCATTAAGATATTTGATTTTTAAGATGGTGTAATTTTATTATTTTTTAAAGTTTTATTATCTTTGTTGATGATGTACCATGATCAAATGGTAATAATTAAAAGCTATTTATGACATATTTTTAGTGACCCAGGTAATTCTGAGACTAACCATAGGTTCAAACGAAAAGTTCCTGAGATTAGCGCGTTCATATATATATGTACTTCATCTTTATAATATTAGTTAGATTATTTTTTTACACAAATCTTATAGTATCCATTATTTAAAAATAACTAAAAGAAAATTAGAACAATGTTATTTTTAGCTTAAATATAAGGTCGTCACGCTCTATGTATTCTAAGGTCATTGTGCCATAGTAGTATTTTCATTCAAATATGGCGATGTGAGCTTAATGACATTATTTTTTTAAATTTCAATCTAGTTATATTTGATTAATTATATTTATATACAAAGATTGAAAAGTATAGAAAGTAATATTTAGATAGACGACGCGCAGCGTTGAGTTCCTCCACTCAACAAGCAATATCATTAAAACCTAGAGCTACGACTCTCCGCCTCCAAGCTCTACAAAAATTTGGAGGCGGAGAGTCGTAGGAGAATTAAATCTACATTCGTCTCGTGCCGCAGCGGAACAATGACCTCAATTTTTTTATTAAATTTTTTTTTTCGCATATTTACTAGTAAATTTCACACAATTTCCTTTTGCCTGTTTCGGTATATTCCATTTCGGCGGTGAGCGCACTAAGTACGTTTTTTACGACTTACAAAAGTATCGTATTACAAAACTTTACTTTTCCTTTATAATAAAATACATGCATTATACATATAAGCTTTCTTCTCATATCACTCTGTATTAGTTAGATTATTAAAATATATTGCATTTTTTTGAAATATTTAAGCGCATATCGTTGGGAAACAAAGCGATTTACCTTCTTTTCTTTACGGTAATAAAAAAAAAGAAACTTCAAAGATAGAAAAATCGACTGGATAAAAAAAAGCCTAATATTTCATTAAGATTGACAGTTGGGATTTTTACAGGGCTACCTGTGAAGATTTAATCGGTCGAAAGATAGGTCCCGGTTGTTAATCCTAATGAAATAATAAGCCTATTTTTTGGACTTTTCTGATGTTCTATAAACTCTTTTATAATATACCTGTTATAAGTATGCAGATAATAAAAGTTAAGACAACTTTAAATCGTAGTTTCTAGTAGTTTCTCATAAATAGTTGTCTTGACAATATGGCGACTGGTTTTTCAAGTCGATTGCAGTAAAAATCATCAAAATCGACCAAGGCGTTTAGTCTCTACAACGCCCCATAAAAACATACGTACATACATACATAGGCTAATAAACACATTATCCACCTTTGCGTCGCGCAGTCGTGTAAAATAGACTAACCTCAGAGAAGATTAACTTTTGAATTAAATACCTAATCTAGATTAAACGCTTAAGCTAATGGCCGTATTTATCTAGACAAGCATTAAACTTCAATAAAGAGAAACAATATCGCATTCATTACATATTTCAAACAAGATTTTATTAGGTCGATTTGTTTTGTTTCTCGGCTTCCCGCTGTATCCCGTATATAGCCTTAAAAGGGGGGTAAAGTTTGATATTAACTTCAAGTGAAGTATCAGAAGAAAGGGCTCTGGCCAAGCTAAGCCTAAATTTCAGAAAAAGCTCGAGAACTTAAATTTTTGTACAGAACTCACGGTGGCAGAGTCCGACTTGCGCTAGTTCGGTTTTATTAAAAGCCTTTTGTCATTGTTAAAATATAGTTTGAGTTCAGTTCTTATATTTCCCTGCATAGCAGGGTAGGCAGAGTAAATTTGAGGTTAAGACATTCAATTTTCCACATTTTGTAATTATGGAGAAAAGAATCCAATTTTCCAAATTTGTTATGTCCAATTACGCTCGACATCTCACTTAGAAAATATAACAACTATGTTATATAATTGTTTTTTTATTTTGTTCTAGAGGCAATGTATGGCTATAGGTGAAATAAAATAACAACACTTGAAAACGTCCACTGAAAATCATCATGGAGAAGGAAAATGGCACACCGTCCATACGAAATGGAGTGGACACCTATAGTTCAAAGTAAGTAAAAAGAATACCAAGTTCTTTAAAACATATATTTTCAGAATTATGACAGTCTGGTAGTGGATCAGAAAGAAGTTGAGATAGCATTAATTATCAGATTACAATCAAAAATTTTTATTATAATTGGTGAAATTTACCCTAAATATTGTAGAAATGATGAAATATTTTAAATTAGAAAAAAAGCTGAGGTTTTTATAGAAATATTTTTCATATAAGACATAATCTATATAACAATTACCTATCTTTAGATGCATTATAATAAATCTCTAACTAAACTATAAGTATGTTAAAATTTTTCGATTTAAATATGAAATTAAACAAGATATCAAGATGTTCAGTACAGGGATGATAAAAGGAGAAATTTTTCACTATTTTTTATTTAACACATAGTGCAATAGGAGATACTATTATTGTATAAAATGCAAATCCTATTATTAATAAATATCCGTGACCATATAACACCATCAAGGTCTCTTTGTCACGTTCTACGATATACTGGTATGCTCGTGATTTCTTATCTAAACTTGTATGTGTAAATTAATAAAACTTTATTTCATCTTTTATTCTTACGATGTGGTTAAAATTAACGTTTTAACCTAATAATTTAGAAGACACATAAATATTTCATAAATGACAGTAAAAACAAGTAGTTTTAAATATAAGAAATACCTATGTTTATCATTTTTTAATGTATTTATTAATACATATCTAATATTGGTTAATGGTAAGTGCTATTAACTAACATTATGTATTTATAATATCTAATGTTTGAAAGAAATAACACTACATACTAATAATAAAGAGATACATTTTCTACTTCCTTGTAAAGATTAGATCAGCTTCACGTTGTATCCCGCACACAGCAGGTTAGGCAGAAGAAACCCAGTATTAAGATACTCTGTTCCCCACTGAGGACAGAAATGAAAATATACGAGTACATTTAAATAAATATTTCATTTCCTCGAGTGGGAATCGAACCCACAACAGTCGCTTTTTCAGCCACACTTTGTGCTCCTGGGCTACAACTGACCTCAAAGATTAGATGACATTGTAAATATTTCAATGGGATGTATTAACTTCTACGACATAATTTTATTATTCTAAGAGAACTTTGTAACTATTTATCAAAATAATCTCTACAAAATTTTCATATTTTAAACTAAATATTGTGTCTTTTTCTTTTTTCATTACTATAACTCGCTAGTAATAAGGCATAAAAATGAAATCCGGAGAATTGTGTCACTTAGTTCTTTCTTACATTTAGGCATGCTAAATATGAATGATGAAATCCAACGTCACATTTTATCTAATCAGATGGTACGACAATTCTTTGGAGTACTTAAGCAAATTATAAATTAATTCCATTTAAATAAAAAAAATAATACCATAAATTTTGCCTGTATGTTTAATAGCAAATATCTTGATATTATGATGTTAAAATAAATATTATTTAGATTGCTCAATTGTTTGTGCTTGTGGATAAATACAATTCTTAATTTAGAATGAAAAGCTTCATTTTCCTGATTTAACTGGAATGAAAACTGTAGCCTACACTAAATGTTTTATTAAATTGTTGTTATATTAAATTTATTTGAACCAATTGAATTTCATCATCATTATTATCAGCACACAAAACCATAATTGGCCATAGGCTTTTACTTACTTCTAAATCGAAATAATAAAATCTATCTCAATTTTACTGTGGACAATACAATAAAAATGTCATAAAAAAATCTACTTCCAACGATGAGATTTCCTAAAGAAAGATTTTTTAGTGCTTGACAGGCGGGTTTGCGATCATAACATCAAAAATAAACAATATTAACCTAGTGTTAAGAGATTTCCATGTATTTTATTATTCAATCAATTTTCTCTGTCCATTTGCATATTAACTTAGTATTACTTTCCCTTTGAAAGCCTACTTTTGTTAATAGAATGCATCACAAAGTATTAGAAATGCTAATGTTATTGTAATGTAGGTAAATAATATGTAACATGTTTATCGATGTATACGTTTAAGATAAAACTAGAGAATGGATTAATATTCATATATATGTAGTTGATAATTATGGAGGAACTATTTATTTACAGCGATTTCGTTTGTTTTATTTTGAGAATGATTTAAAAACAGTCAGGCTTTAACATCAATTATACTAATCATATAAATAATAAATGTAAAATCTTAAATAAAAAAATAATTAGAGCAAAACACACTATTAATAATAAATAACAATCGTAATTGAGGGCAGTCGTGACGTAGTGGCACGAGGGTGAGGAACTAAAATATTTAATATTTTCGTTATTCCGCTCTGGTGTCGATTTAAAAGCGCGGCGTTCGCCATTCAACAGGCAATGCCTTCAGAATTCGGCGGAAAGTGGGGAATGGAGCGTTTTAGCACTATGCTTCAAAAGGTGGCTTTATTATTTAATAGCAATCTCTGCCAGGCAACCTTACGGCAGAGGAAATAGCAAATTAAGGTTCTTACTTCCATTTCATAAAAATAATTGGAGATTCGTAAAAATTAAAAAATACAGAACGTAACATTACGTAACTAACGTATATAATAGTACATAGTTGTCTAGATGTAGGTGAGCGTAGACTAGAACCAGAAAATAGAGACAATTTATAATTCCACCAGACTTTACCTCAGGAACCAATAGTTACCTGCCGTGTGAGAAAAATCTTTAAATTTAATTAAAAAAAAATAGTTGAAGGAATAATGACAAGCGTTGATGACAATGAATTATTTTAAACAAATACAAGATTAACAATGATTATTATCATTATCTATATATATAAAAGGACTTGTCCTCACTGACTGAGGTAAGACGCACGCACAGCCGTAACCGCTGATGGTAGAAACTTGAAATTTGGATAGATGTTTACTTTTGTAATCTGGACATCCACTAAGAAGGGATTTTGAAAAATTTCAACCCTAAAGGGGCGAAATAGGGGTTGAAAGTTTGTATGGAAATAAATTTAAATCGCCACCGATTTTTATAAAATTTGAAATTTAGATTTTTAAAAATATTTAATTGAACACGTATTTCATCGTTTTCTAGAATTCTCCCCCTAAGGATGCAAATAAGGGGTTGAAAGTTTGTATGGAAAAATCTTTAAATGGCCACCGAATTTTATAAAATTTGGAATTCAGACTCTTAAAAGTATTTAATTGAACACATGTTTCATGTTTTCTTGAATTCTTCCCCTAAGAGTGCAAATAAGGGGTTGAAAGTTTGTATAGAAAAATCTTTAAAACGCCATCGATTATTATAAAAATTTAAATTTAGACTCTTAAAAATATTAATTTGAACATGTGTTTCATGGTTTTCTAGAATTCACCCCCTCAGGGTGCAAATAAGGGGTTGAAAGTTTGTATGGAAAAATCATTAAATCGCCACCGATTTTTATAAAATTTGAAATTTAGACTCTTAAAAATATTTCATTGAACACATGTTTCGTGGTTTTTTGGAATTCACCCCTAAATACGCAAGCGAAGCTGCGCGCGTCCGCTAGTAGTACTATAAAACGATTATACGAATATAGTAAAAAATCTTTTACAAATACCTAAGCTGTTTACATGATACATTCTTAGCTATAAGGCTAAGATAATTGCAAATTTGTCCTTGTGTATATCCGTACGTATATTATAAATTCGAAAGTAACTCTGTCTGTCTGTCTGTCTGTCTTTTACGCAATCAGGGCCAAACCGCTAATTTAATTGTGATAAAATACTCATATAGGGTCGGGATGAACATAGGACACTTTTTTCTCATATTTGTAATATTTTCGATATGTACCAATATATTATAAATTAATTTTTAACAAAAAGAAAAACCGACTTCTAACAATGAACTAAAAAGTGAAAAATAATTATATAAAGATTTTATAATTTTGAAGTCGGTGCCAAGTAAAACAAACAGGCTTAGTAATTAGATATTGTAGTAAGGGTGTTGTAGCATTAGCTTGACACCGACTTCAAAATTATAAAATCTTTATATAATTATTTTTCACTTTTTAGTTCATTGTTAGAAGTCGGTTTTTCTTTTTGTTAAAAATTAATTTATTTTACGATTTTTAGTGATGGGTAGATCTTAAAATGATGCTTCTTGAACGAGTGGTGATGGTGGTGGTAGTGGTTTTCAACGAGTGGTTGTGATTGTTCTATGTAAAACTTCATTTAATTAGGTATTATTTTTGTGCAAAGTTACATTTTGGTATATTAACAAGAACATATATAAAAAGTATTCGGGTGAATTGGGAATCTCCCTTCTTTGAAGTTGGTTGAAAATGAGAACATCCTCTTTTTTGAGGTTGGTTGAAAAGTAATGCAACCATCAGGAATCTCACTTCTGACATCAATTTAAAAAGTTTTTGCTTGTAACTATTACAGTATAATCAATTTTTTACAAAAAAAAACAAACTTTCTCAATTTTCTCCGGATTCCATAATCGAAACCTAACCAAACTTTCACCAAATTATCCTTGAAGTGTACCCTTTCAAATAAAAAAAGAATCATCAAAATCGGTTGGCGCGACATTGAGTTATTCGGCTATTAGTCGCGCACATGCATAATGCAAATTTAAGACTTATGTGATTTTCTCATGGATACCATTGTCAGATATGGACCAAAAAAAAATGGGACCATTCGGGAAGCTATACCTTTCAAATAAAAAAAAAATTATCAAAATCGGTTCACCCAGTTAAAAGTTATGAGGTAACAAACATAAAAAAAAA
>JAEBDU010012895.1:0-18926 GCA_016802625.1 Heliconius numata
GAGTGATTGTGCGCCACGCTCTATAGAGGATGGTGATGATTTCTTTAAAATAGCACCTAAATATAGATATTATGAAGAGGTGGTTATTTTATTTAATAAATTAGAGTCGTCGTACCCGGAACTCGCTAAAGTTTACTCGATCGGAAAGTCTGTAGAAGGACGTCTGCTGTTGGTGATACAAATAACTCAAGGAGTCAAAGATGTGCATCCAGAGCGGCCAGCCTTTAAATATGTGGCAAACATGCATGGTGACGAATCGGTCGGCCGAGAATTGCTTATTTACTTAGCACAGTATTTGTTGGCGAATTATGGTAAAGATGACCGGATAACGAAATTAGTGAACAGCACAGAAATACATTTAATGCCTTCCTTAAATCCTGATGGATTTGAACTTAGTAAGGTTGGTGTTATTTTTATATTAAATTAATAATACATAGCTTGAGTTGAATGGATTTCAGACAAATAATATTCACAATTATTTTCTCTTTTTAATGAATACACTAATATACCATAAAATATAACTTCATCATGTTTTATGTCAATAAGTTCTCATTTTTATTACATTGTACAACTAAGTACTTCTAGTAATGATTTTAGCAATCTTGACAAACTTAATGGCACAATTTGTCAGCTATAATTTGCTTAATATTCTTAACCAATTAGCTAAAATCTATGTATGTATCTATAGTGTCACAAATCTGTTAGCTGCATGTATTGAATGAACTTGATGAAAAAAGGAATTATTTACTCTGCCTCATTCTATGAATAATACTATTTATAACAATAATCTTAATCATAATTAATTATGCTTATAACTTTATAAGCTCAAGCAATTACCATAGCAATATTTACAGATAATAAATGCAATAATGTACATATAAATTTTCTAATAAACAGTGTTATCATTTGCACAGTTGCAAAAGGTCAATATTTATTGCAAAAGTGGAAGTGGAAAGTACCTTAATAATCTTGTAACTTCTTACACAAAAGTTGGCGTGAATATTCATTGGTGCAAGAGATATGTAAGGGATATGTATTTGTCTTAATATAAGATTTCATCTGTTGACTTCCTTCTATATGGAAAAGAGGGCAAAATTGATAAATAAATTACTTTTTTAGTTATCATAGTCAGCATAAGTAGTTAATCTGCATTTGCAACTTAGTAAATAGATAAAAAATACACTAAGGACTATCTTGATTATGAAATTTTGCTATCAAATAAAATATCTGTTTTATACTAGTAATTTACGAAGAAATGTAGATTTAGTTGAAAAAACCTCTTGCCAATTTTGAAATTTTAGTCTGATTTCTTTTGTTTGTATTAAAAATGCTATAATATTTAAAGCATTTACTAAACTGAGTTGAGTGGGAATTAAACGAACTACCATTGTGTGCCGGAGCTATGAAGGCTTCACCTTATAGCAAGTTTATCGTTAAATCCTGTTTAATATCTAACTAATATACTACAAAAATTACATTCATTGAGCATTATATAGTAAATTAAATATTTTATATTCATGTTACATTTCTATTATAAAGGTGACTTGTATGTAGATAAAGTTGTATGATAACAATTGATAGGTGACATCTTGATATAATTTCTATTGACTATAAAAAGTGTCCCACTTTAAGAAATACTTTGTATTGTTAAATAAAATGTTTCATGATTTTGATGATGTAGTTGTGAAATTTAAATTTGTATACTTCATAGTGCTTGTGGTTCAACGCTGTCTGGGGTATAATTTATTTGTGGCATGGTAATAAAAAATTCTGGATGTTCTAGTGGGGCAGTAAATGTCTCTTAACATAAGTTACTAGGTTCTCTCTGCCTACCCTGGTATGTGTGGGCAGCGTGAAGCAAAAAAATACAACAGATAGATTATATCGACAATAAAAATTTTACAATTATATTGGTTGAGAAGAATGTGAGGAAATATTTTCATATATACACTGCTTAACATTATTTATTCTTAAAATTTTAATTGTTGCAAATCTCACAAAAACTCTTAAAAAGTTTTAATCACTAAACTAGCAGTAGTACGATAAAAGCTCAATAAAAATAACTTTTTATTGCTATACAATAAATTATTATTTTTATTGAGTAGTTTTTGAAATTGTTTTTATTAAAAAGAAATAAAACGATTCTTTATTCACTTTTCACTTAAATGTCAGACGGCACTAAGACATTAAATAACTTAATGTATAGTACGGTCAACGCGTTGTGGCCGCCCTGAAGTTCAGTTTTGTGAACTTATGCGCATAAGATATGGTTTACTTGGGAAGAAATATTTAAAAGTAAGAGAAATCCTAAAATCAAATCTGCGCAGCCGTCTACAGCTAAGTTCACAGCAGCCACGACTGGTTGACTATACTATACTATACTATAGTCATTCTTATTTACCTACGTAATTTGTAGTGAATGGCGACCTTGTATCGTGTCTAATTTACTCGTAATATAGAAGATTTACATTATTTAACCTACAGGAATCCCCTAAAATTGATTTAATCAAAACATTTATTTGAAAAGGTCAATCTTTAGTTTATGGGTTTTTTTTATTAGGAATTGGTCAAGTTATGTAATTTTTTTTAGCTTCGCGATGTATTTCGCACACGGTAGGTTGTGGTTTCGATTCCCACAGGAGGAACTAAAATATTTAATATTGTCATTTCTACGTTCTGGTGTCGAGGCAAAGAGCGGCGTTGAGTTCTGCAACTCAACACGCAATGCCTTCAGAAAGCTGCGGAAAATAAGAAACGGAAGGGTGGTAATGGGAACAGTGTTCCTTAACACTAGGTTCCCAGGTACCCTCTACCGGCCTATATACCCTATACAGTGCGATGCTTTTGGTTTTGTTTTTATTATGCAAACAACACAGCATAATTCAAATTAATTTTATGACCATTCAATAAAAATACACGAGTTTTCCCAGCAAAAGTATGAGTAATGATTATTATTTTTGTAAACAATGAAACTTACCTTTTAAGAAACGTCTGCATTACAGAATTAATAATAATGTCGATATATTAATTATGTACTAAATATTATCACGCTTTATCCCTCAGATAGCAGGATAGGCTAAGAGAACCTAGTGTTAAGACACTCCTTTCCCCAGTCTCAGCCGAATTCTGGAGGCATTGCGTGTTGAGTGGCAGAGCTCCACACCGCGCTTTGCCTCGACACCAGAGTGAAGAAATGGAAATATAAACGTATATAAATATTTCACTTCTTCGAGTGGGGATCGAACCCGGAATAGGGGTTTTTAGTTAGTCAGCCACATGCTTCTGCCAATGCTCCACGCAGCCTCGTGACGAAAACCTATGACATTTTCAATGTTTTTTTTTACAGGAAGGCAACTGCGATTCGTTGCCAAATTACGTTGGCCGCAGTAACGCAAGGGACATCGATCTGAACAGGAACTTCCCAGATCAGTTCGACGCGAACAAGGCCAACGACGACGAGTACCTGTTCGGCGGCCGCCAGCCGGAGACCGCCGCGCTGATGAGATGGGTCATGTCCAAGCAGTTCGTGCTGTCCGGTAATCTGCATGGTGGTGCTATTGTGGCGAGCTATCCTTATGATGATACGAGGTGATTGGAAGTTTTTTTTTCAGGTTCACACTATATCTCGAAAACTGATAGCAGATTTTTTACTTGGTATTACAGCGAAGACCTGAAATTATTAATAAATAGTAATTTATTTACCCAATTCGAAATAGAACCCACAACCGTTGTTCTTAATGTAACGCTTGTACCCCTGCACCATGACGACCTCGGTGATTAAAAATCACCTTTTAGCTGTGTGTAGCTTTGCCGAAATGAATAAGATATGTAAGATATATTTATGGGGAAGGGAATGGTGAATTAGGACGAAACGAATTACATGATATGGATGATTTCAATTAACTCTATTCTTTTATGATATAAGTAACTTTATATATAGTAAATATATAATCTCATATAAGTAAATTTTTTTAAAGTATCTTTTTTAATTTAATACTGAATAAAAAGAGTTAAGAAGCGTCTTTGCTAATAGACATTACTCTTTGGATGAGTCCAAGTAGGGAAGTTGTGCTCAAGATGGTATACTCATACTATGATAAGATCTTGTGACGTTTTAGAGAGTGTCTGTAGATGCAGCTAGTGTTGAAATTCAGTATGGCTGAAAGTGAATGCAGATGGGCAAGTAATTCATGTTTTAGTTATTTTCAATTGCAAAAAAATTTTCTTTCGCTTTTGCTTGATGGTGAAAAGACATGTAAGATAACAATTTTCAATTTTAAATGTAAAATAGGATTATTATATGACACAACTAACGCTAAAAGCGCCGCCTCCTAGCCTATAAACTTTTGTCACAACGGTTAAAATTGAAATTGATTTAATTACCCTAGCTTCGTGTCATCCCAGCTTATTTATGTTACATCACACTAACGTCTATCGTTTATATCACAGAAGGCTATAATTGTGGTTTTAATTCTTACATATTTTTATCTGGCCCTTTACGTTCTTTTCTTCGATTTATGCTCACATTTTTTCAGAGGGAATTGTAGTATTAAGACACTCCTAATTTTTGAGGCATTGAGTGTTGAGTTTCGGAACTCAACACCGGCGTATACGTCTCAAGAGTCTATTTCCTCTTATGATTTCCTGTAATCTACTAAACATTAAATGAACATTTTTATTATTTGGAAAAACTAAAACTTTAAAGTAAGTTATATAATAAACGTTTCAAAAAGTTATTAATATAAAATGTTACATAACTTTTATTATTCAATGAATAGTGTCGTGAGCGATCACACTTACTCGGATTTATAATTTCACTTTTATATAATTTAGTTTTGTGTAACACGTTTTCACAAAAGACCATATCTATTTCTCGACTTCATAAATAATGATTTACTCTAAGGTATCGTGTCCAATGGTCGGCCAAGTGCGAGTCGGATTCTAGCACGATGTTCCGTACCGTTCATCCCGTAGTTCACCGTAGGGAACTCAACGCCGCTCTTTGCCTCGTTAACAGGGCGAGGAATTGAAAATATTAAATATTTCATTCCCACGAGTTGGAATCGAACCACGAGTATGCCCTTGAACCATGATGGCCTCATGATTTCGCTTTTAGATATATATTATGATACAATTTCTATTTATAGAATGTTGCAAAATTAACTAAAAATGATATACCGACAATGACGAGGCAAGTTTTCGTAATATATTTATCATTTAATAAATTATTTATTTTTGATGGCGGACGAAATGTAGATATTATTAATCATAATATGTAAATTATCTCATAGTCAAAATCGCACGTCATATCGAGGCCAGTCATAGTCAGAGGTACAAGCTCAAAATTTCACTTGAAAGTGGGCAACGGAAGTATTTTAACATTGGGTTCCCAGTTTCCCTGTCTACGCTGATATAAGCTCTAAAAAGCACTCTGTTTCCCATTTCCGGGATTGCGTGTTGAGTAGAGGATCTCAACGCCACGCTTTGCCTAATTGGTAACAAATTTGATTATTGGTAAATAATATTATATTTCCCTGGCTAGAAATCGTACCCACAACCGTCGCGCTTACAGTCACACGCTTCTGCCACTGCGCCACGACGGCTTCAAAAAAGGTCTCATTTCCTTTACCTCTGCAAGGATAAATAAAAAAGAGAGTTAAAACATCCTAAAATATAATTACAGTACCGACAAAGACTGTTGTATAGAGAGCCCAACTCCAGACAACGCCATATTTCAATATCTTGCGGGTGTCTACGCCTCGAACCACGAAGAGATGAAGAAGGGAGACGCTTGTCCCGTGGAGAAGTTCAAGAATGGTCTCACCAATGGTGCTTATTGGTATTCTGTAAAAGGTAAGGTAATTTTGGTGGTTTTTGTCAGCTTTATGCTTTATCTAACTAGATTGTAAGTAGGATATGGGCAAGACACTCATTTCTTCACTCTCCATCGTATCGCGATACATTGGGTATTTAATTGTCTAACTCAATTCCGCGCTTTGGCTTACCATTACAGAAAAAATAATATCATAAATTAGTACTTGTATGTATTGAATTTACTGCCATCGAATTTTTAGTGTGACGTCACTGTTCCTATGTCTTCAATAGCTTCAAATTCACCGCTATCACTTATATGCTATATCAAAATGCAGTTCTTATACTTACCCCATAAAATACATTAAAAATAAATATAAAATACTTTGCTTTCCAACTTCTTCCAGGTGGTATGCAGGATTTCAATTATCTCCATTCAAATTGCTTCGAGGTGACCTTCGAACTGTCATGCTGCAAATACCCTAAGGCTGATAAGCTTCCTAAATTCTGGTCACTGAATAAGGAACCCCTGTTGGCTTTCATGGAACAAACTAATATAGGTGTTCAAGGTTTCGTTTTGGATGAAGAAAATAAACCTGTGAAGGTATGTATGAAAAAATGATATATATTTACTATTGTGAAGACACTCCATTCTCCACTACCCGCCCCAATTTTTGATACATTGCATATTTAGTGGTGGAATTAACGCCGCTCTATCTTGTTATCTGAGCTAGAAAATGATAATAATTCATTCTGCCAAGTGAGAATAGAACCCACAACCTAAACGGTTCTAAAGACGACTCGACGGTAAAAATTATACAAAATTAACAATTAAATTAATGTTTAAATATACTTTTTTTCTACTTTTAGCACGCACAAATAATAGTGAACGGTATCAATCATACTGTGAAAACTACCGAGTACGGCGCGTACTGGCGTCTTCTCCTACCCGGGGACTATGAAGTGTCTGCCTCGGCACCAGGGTATGTTATATTTTTTAATATATATTTTTTGCGTATAGGGTTGTTCTATGTATCTGGAATGAGTGATAAATTCAATATATTTGCTTTTTTTTTGGAAATGTTGTTTGTAGTGAGATTTGATCTGGCACTCCTTAGAAACTGTACAAGTGCTCGGACCAATAAGCCGTACGATCATTTTTATGCGTTTTAAAAAAATAAATAAAAGAAAATATTTCTTAATCTACCATATCTTTTTTTCACTTTGTTGCAGCTTAAATTTATTAAAAACCAAAAAAAATTACCCTCTTTAATTTCTTTTTTATACCCTTTATTGGAATAACAACTTTCAAAAAATATAAATTTTTTTTTATTCCAGATACACCGATTCTCAACCAATAACCGTAACGGTGTCCAACGAGAAACCGTCAATCGCCAACTTCACCGTACACCGCCGCCCTAGATCGCTGACAGCCGGTAAGTCTCACGAAACAATGTCTGACACTTCACCGTACACTTCTCTAAAGAACGCGACACTAATGGACTCCACACGACACAATACAGCAGTGACTGTTACACATTGTTGGTTAGTTTTTAATTTCGTTCTAGTTCTTATATTACAAGCTTAGAATTATTTATCTTAAGTATGTTTGTCACAAGTAATAGGCTGTAGGTGAAGTACTGTCTTTTTCCGTTTCTATATGGTTTTTGATCCTATATTTATTCTCGTTAATTTCCGCAAGTATCCTCTTTTAGTGTTTTTACTTCCCTATTTTTGTTTACTTCCCTTAGAAGCTTCCCGTTCCTCTCTTAGTTGTTCTACAGTGTAGTGTATTACCTAAACACTCCACAAGAAGTGATATACATGCAAAGTTTCATATATCTAAGGTTTGTTTTTTCCTTAGAATATCTCGAATATTAATAATAAAAAATAAATTAAGGTTTTTTTTTCATGAAAAAGAAAATAAATTAACATTTGAAACATTATGTCAGTAGTGACTTGTTCCTAATATTTTTTGTTGGTATTATTTAAAATGTTTATGGTTTAGTTCTTGTAAAATATTCCTTTAAATGTTTATTAAGATCGTTCGAATTATGTTTTAGTTTGTTTTTGAGGTTTGATAGAAAGGAAAGAACCAATATAAAAAAATTAAATTGTTGAAATTATAAATATACAGGGTGGAAGAGGCAGCGCTTCTTTAACTGAAACTGCATATAGGGTAAAATATTTCAAACCCAGAATTAAAAAAAAAATAATCAAGGCACCTCAACGGTTTGGACGTAGGATTTTTTTTTCATTTCACGATTTTTATCCATACCTGTATTTCGTGTCACGCACACATACGTATGCGACGTTGCCGCTTTGACAGGTAAGAGTGTGCGTACCTATGTTATACTTTACAAATGGCGTTTTATTTTAAAACGATAATTTTATTATTTATTTTGTTTGAAAAAATAACTTTTTCATTTTGGAGAATTATTTTTTTTCCGAATTATATTAGGCTTTTATAGAGTAATTAAAACTGTGGTTTCATTTAAAGTGGTGCTGACAATTCCACCCTGTATATTTATACATATAATATATATATTTTAAACTATACTTTTCTCCTTCCTAACTTAAGCTGTATCCTGCACATAGCAGCGTAGGCGTAGGGAATAAAGGAAATCCTCGAGGCATTGCGTGTTGAGTGGCAAAAATAAACACCGCGCTTTGCCTCGTTTAAACTATAGAACGCGAATATTTAACAATATTATAATAAATAAAAAAAAATAAAAACCCAGCATTACACACACACTTATATACTACTTTGATGCTTTATATGACTTGTATAATACAAATGTATATCATATAACATAATAGGAGATAACAATATTTATTATAAAATAATTAACCAGTGGTGTTTGTTGTAAATATAATACCTAGTGTTATTTTTAAATGTATATACAAAAGTAGTATCAAATAGAATTTACAATTTTAAAATCAATATCTGAGGAAAAATTTTGACATATTGTCAATAAATAGTTCCTTTTTTAACTGACTTCTGTAAGAAAAAGAGGTTATCAATTTCACTGTATTTTTTTTTATTTGTTTATATATCTGAAATCCTTCCCTCTCCTTTATATAATTGTATATTGCATCTTCTTTTTGCAAAATTATATCTAATTGATACTTCTTTTTCAATGTGTACTAAATATTGGTGGTTGTGTCATTATATCATAAATTATAATATTTTGTCATTCCTATTCATATAGAATTTAAGACAAATATTTTAAAAAAATAATTTACTGGTTATGGTGTAAATATAGCAATTTTGATAATTTTCTTATGAATATCATATATGATACTATATTATAAAACCTTATATTAGGACTCATTCGTTTTCGAATAATACTGCTTTAATTAGTAAATTTATATAACAAGTATAATAAAGGAACACTACTGTAGTTGTAATTGGTCACTGCCATCAATTATTGCCTAAAATTTTTAATTCATATATATAATTAGATATATTGATAATAATACATTTAATTACTGTGAAAAAACATGTTTATCTAAGAAAGGCCTAAGTTTCGAGATGATACCGTTACTACACTTTAGGATGTAAATTAGTATTTGTCTAATATAAAATTGCCTATATAAAGAAAGAACATAATCAAATTTAATATTAGTTTAATGCTAATTTACGTCTATAGGTGCTACTTTTTAAACTACTAGTAGTAAGTCAGTTTTTTAAAATAGTAGCGTTTGGCGCTATATTCTCTCTGGCTACCCTGTTAGAGACGAAGCGTGAAGCGGAAAAAAAGTAACAAACGCAGATTTTTTTTTCTCTGTTATCTTATTTCTGACTATATTTTATAATCTGTATTATTTTAAAATTATGAAGAAAAATGAACGTGACGATGTCATTTGATAACTTTTGCTCATTTTGATAACTAATGCTTATAAAGTATTTTTAGTATACAATATGCACTTTTTAAATATAAATCTTGTTTATTACTATAATATTATGTAATAAAATCAGTCCAAAAATTTATACTTGTTTTAATTTTTTCAGTTCATTTTTCTATTTTTTTTTTCTTCTTTCTTTTCTTATTCCACTAGGTAAGTAAGTAGTATGCCTAAAAAGCTTAGCTTCTAGTTCTTTATAGCTTTGCAAGCTAAAATAACAAAAAACTAAATACTTTTATGGTTTTCGGTTTTTTTTGTTGTTGTGCTACATGGTGATGGATACTTCTTTTTTCTGTTACGCACTGTTAATTTGCCCCTTATCTTTCCTTATCTTTGTTGCGCCTATTATAATTTGAGCTTGCATTTAGTATATGTCTATAAGTCTGTAATTATATTAGAAAGACAAATTTACCTTTTTTTTAGTTTTGTATGTAAAGTTTTAACTTAGGCAATTATTTTATTTTCCATGGAGTCTTTGTAGCAGTAGCATTATCCTGTACAAACAATGGACATAATTAATTAATTTAGAAGCAACAAATTATTGTGCTTTTTTAGTTTACATAAAATAACATCTAGATATGTTAAAAAATCATTTCTTTTTTTATTATTATTTTTAACAATCCTTGAAAAAATAATTTACAACCTTTTTTATGTATAAGTAGGGTAATTTTGTAAAATAAATTATAATTAAAATTACTATTAAAGTTTAGGATCTATGAAAACACGCTAGATCTACTTTTTATCTTAACTAACTTAACTTTCCAATCTATAATTTTTTAAATTAATAAATTTTAATTATTAGCTAATTCCTTATATATAGTATACTCTGTATAAATATATAAAACTACACAAAACACGCGTCTAAGGGGCAAAACAGTGCGTAACAGGTTCCCACGTATCGCCAACGATGGTCTTCCCGCAGTGGACTTCGAGCACCACAATTATCCGAAGATGGAGAGGTTCCTCCAGGACCTGGTGGAGTCATACCCTGACATCACTAAGTTAACGAGCATCGGGAAGAGTGTGGAAAATAGGGAGTTGTATGTACTTGAAATCACGAAAGACCCTGGGAGGCATATACCTGGTATGTTTTTTATTTAAACAAAAATCTTGTTAAGAAAATATTACTTAATCTAAAATATTTTGAGGCAATGCGTGTAAAGTGGCGAAACTCAACGATGCGCCCTGGCAGCAGAGCGAAGAGAAAATATTAATAAATAATACCTCAATCCCTCGAGTCGAATCGAACCCACAAACGTCGCGTTACAATCACACACTGGTGCTCCTTCGCTACGATGGCCTCGATTGTTAACTTTATGTGGAATAAAACAATATCATTTAGAAAAGAAAGAGGCATTTTTTTTACTTTTATTACAGGCAAACCAGAATTCAAATACGTAGCAAACATGCACGGAAACGAAGTGGTGGGACGCGAAATGCTACTTCTATTAGCTAAATATCTCTGTCAACAATATACTATTGGAAATGAGAGAGTTCAGACGCTGTTGAACACTACGCGGGTCCATTTACTACCGAGTATGAACCCTGATGGATATGAGCATGCTACTGTCAGTGAGTGGCTTGATTTTTTTGTGTTTTTGTGCTTATTTTTAAAGTCTGACTTACGAGTAATTAACGGGCCTGGGAAACGTTGTTTCCGATTCTTAAAAATGTAGGAATTTTAGTGTAATTTGTCACTAGTTTAGTTAAAGATAGATAAAAAAGTTTATTTAGAAAAAAGGTTTTTATTTTGGCATTTAGAGGAATTGTGAACATTTTATGGTATAAATATATTTTAAAATATTTGAAATTTTGTTTATTTAAATATATAATGAACGATTTAAAACTTTTACAGAAGTTATGTTGATTATTATGGTAATGTCATAATGTATTGATTTTTGTTTTTGTGTTTAGCGTTTTCCATTAAAGGAAAGAGTAAGTCTTAGTCAAATTTGGTATTGTTTTTTTTACTTGCTTGCGAGTGTCATTCAATTTTTATTTTCTTTTAAGCATTTTCAACAAACTTGTGTGTGTGTACAAAAAATTGATAGCACGAGTGGTGTTTAGCTTGTTTAATTTGTTTATTCAACATCTCACATTTGGCACGATTTTTTAACTGCACTTTTTTATTCTTAACGCTTTTTGTTTATTTTTTTCTATTTTTTTCTTATATAGATGACTATAGCAGTGTCCGAGGTAGGCCCAATGCCCATGATGTTGACCTGAATAGAAACTTCCCAGACCAGTTTGGACCTACACAGGTACTGTGTATTTGTATATGTTTTAAAATATTCAAAGTTATTGTACTTATTTATATTTTTTATTTAGTGCTTGGTATTACCTGCTCCTGCAAAGATATGGAAGAAAGCAAACTGAATAATAAGCAAGAATCTGTTCTGATCCGTTCTTTTATTACGCCGAATATGGAAGAATATTATTAAAATAAAAAGACAGAAGCTGATAAAAAGACTTTATCTAAGCAATATCACCACATGTATATTTTGAACTACTATTCCATCTTAAATAATTATTCCTCATTTTAAAAATGTCCTATTATCCTGTTTTTTTAGGATAACCAAGTCCAAGAGCCAGAAACGTTAGCAATAATGAATTGGACACAATCTATTCCGTTTGTCCTGTCCGCCAACTTGCATGGCGGTTCGTTAGTAGCTAACTATCCGTATGATGGTAACCAGGATATGAAGGATGGAAAGGAGAATTTGACGCCAGATAACAATGTGTTTGTTCATCTTGCCCATGTTTATTCGGATGTGAGTTGGTGTTTTATTTTAATTCTTTTGTGTAAAAATTTGTGGATTGGGATGAATTATGTTTAAATAGTTCTTATACTTTTTTCTATTCTTAATAAATTTAAATTTTTAAAATTTTTAAATATTATTCTTTATGTTATAGGCACATCTTAAAATGCATTTGGGATTGCCCTGCAAAAGCCAGAGTTATGAGAAGTTCCCAGGTGGAATAGTCAATGGTGCTGATTGGTGAGAATAAACATTATTTTAGTTTCACACACACTAAGACACTCTTTTCCCATTAAAAAACTTCCATTCACCACTTTGTGTTGAACTTTGGAGAGCGTTTTGTCTCGTCACCAGAGTGAGGAAATCAAAATATAAAATAATTTATTCCCCCAAATGGGAATTAAACCCACAACCATCGACCACAAATTTAACCTTGAGGGTTAAATTTTAACATTTTTCAGGTACGTGTTATCAGGAGGTATGCAAGATTGGAACTATTTGCATACAAATGATATGGAAATCACACTTGAACTTGGCTGTTATAAATTCCCTCCGGCTTCCGATCTTCCTAGTTATTGGGAGGACAATAGAGATGCCCTTATACAGTTTATTGAACAGGTGACTTAATTTCTTTTTTTAATGCAGGTTCGAATCCTTTGATTTTGTCAATATTTTTAAAGTAGATTTAGTTGTTATTTTTTTAAATTATAAGTTTGTAATAAGAAAATTATATAACTCTAATCGCCTAATGATAACTATATATGAGTAATTAAGCTAAGCTTTTTGAAAATATCTCTTTAAAAGGTAAATGTTGCCAATATAGCAATTTCGCTATCATGTGATAATATTTATGAAAATCTGCTTTTAGAGGATTTTAAGCTTATAAAGGTAAAACCTTTTAAGCTGTTAATTCATAATATTCTGTTCTAATTTCTTCTGCCATTTTCTACTTTTTTTCATGTCTTAAATGATAACTTTTACTATGTGTATTATCCAACAGGTACACAAAGGAGTCCACGGCTTCGTGCACAGTCATATCGGCCATGGTCTGTCAGCAACGATTTCCGTATCCGGTATTAATCATAATATACGCACTGGCAAAGATGGCGACTACTGGCGTTTGTTGATGCCGGGGACCTATAATGTTACTGCTAGTAAGGAGGGGTCAGTTGGTTTTTTTTGTTGTGCTTTTTTTCTTCTAATTCCACAACCAGTATTTACATTTACACATGTTCCTGTTGAATAACAACTGATCTTCATCTAATTTAAAATTACATTTCTAAATAAAAAATAATTTATATTTTAAAAAAATTACAGCTACGAATCAATAACGGAACAAGTGACGGTACCACCAAGCGGTTCAATCAGCCTCAACTTCACGCTGATGCCGGACGACCCTCAACACTGGTCATCTGCGTACGACTTCCGGTAAGTTGGTAATGGTGCTCAATGTCAGATGTCAGTTGTTGAGTGACAGATGTCAAAGTTGTTTTTTTTAATTTTGGTTTTGGCTGTTGGGCAAAAGTTTTATATATTTATATTATTTTATTACTTAATTTTATGGTTTTAAATAAAAAAATATTGTTATGAGTTTAATAGTTATTTAATTTTATCAGTTGATAAATATTTGACTTTGACACTCAACACAATACTCATCTTTTATTTTTTTTATATCTTAACGGTACTGTGTCTTTAAAACGACTGCAGCTTGCTTATTGCACAACGGATTTTGAATATTTTTTATTATATTGATTGCTGATTTTTACAAACTATTCCATCCATTATATTTTTACATATTAGAATATTTTTTAAACACTCTTGTTTTTCATATTTAGAAGGGTCTAGTTATATATATATATCTCAATCTCTCATTATATTACATACTTCGATTTTTTTATTATGATTGTAGATTTTTAACATTGTTATGACATGACACTACTTATTATTTTATTTTGAAAAAAATATAAACTATTCTCTAGTACTTCATAAATTTAAATATTCTAAATGAAATTACAATATAATTATAATGTGATAAACAATTGATTAGGTTTTTTTTTATTTTATTACTATACATAAATGCATTAATTTTTATTTTTTTATGTTTATACGAATAATTTATATTTACTAATAAATGTATATATTTCTGGGCATATTTGTGTATTGTTTTCTACTAACTGTCTTTCTATGTACTAACTTACTTTTCGCCTTTTATTTTCCTTCCATTTTTTGCTTTGTATATAATATTATTTTTTGCTACCATAGCAAACATTGCTATTTTTTGTTAAAAAATCTAATGCATGCATACAAAGGTATACTTTACCTATGTAACGCATGCATATGATTGTTTTAAAATCAATTCAAAAGGAATTTATGTCTAGATTTTTTATATATCTCTAAACAACATAATGTAATCAGAAGAACAGAGTTTATTTATAGAATTTACTTTTGCCTATTATAAAACACGTAATTAAATATGAATTATAAATATTAGTATATTCTAAAATTAAATTTACTTAACAAGTAAAAAAATATGGCAAAGAGACAAAGCGCGGCCATTTAACACGCATTGCCTCCAGAGTTCAACAGAGAGTGTGGGACGGAGTGGCTTAACACTGGGCTCTCTACTTACCTTACTACGCAGGATACATCGTGAATCTGATACAATTATAATAAGGTTGACTATAATTGTATCGGTCTACACCTGGCTAAGGAAATAATATAATCCTTATTATAATTAATTATTTTATATAATTATATTTTTTTCTTTTATTTTTAGAGTATTAGACAACATAATGAACACTCGATATCATACGCCGTTAGAAGTTTACGAGATATTAGCGGAGTTAGAAAACAAATATCCTGATATAGCGGAATTTCGTGCTGGGGATAACCTTAAGACTGCCATGTTGCACGAATTGAAGCTAACTGCTGAAGTATGTATTTAAAAAAATATGCGTGTGATAAAGGTGCAAAACGTTTTTTCTGGTTAGATATTTTATGAATTATAAATAAGATCAAACAGTATTTTAGCTTAAAATAGGTCATCATCATCAGCTTCATGCTGTGTCCCACATACAGCAGGGTAGGCCGAGGGAACCTAGTGTTAAGATACTCCGTTCTCCACTTTCCGCCGTATTTTTTGAAGCACTTTGTGGTGAGTGGAACTCAACGCCGGCCGCCTTTTGACTTGGTGCCAGAATAAAGTAATGAAAATATTAATAAAAAATCATTCGTTGATTCGGGTGAAAATCGAACCCACAACCATCACATTAATGTCGAGCCCTTGTGCTTCAGCGCCACGATGCAAAATAAACTTTTAAAAAGCTTTTAAAAGATTATTCTAAAACGTTTTTCAAGTCAATTTAAACTTAGTTTAAATAATAATAATAATAAATTTATTTAATTAAGACATTAGTCCACTTGTTAGTAACAATTAAAACTTACCCTATGTTAATACACACACAAGCACAAACATATACAAACAAAAACTGGCTTCCGTTGAGACTCCTACACTATTGACTAAAGCTAGTAGCTGGAGCATGAAGTTTTGCCCAGCGCCTAAGCAATGGGGAGTCCCATCGGTCAGCCAACGTGCTCAGGATGGTGTTCGATGCTCCGCGCACTCGCGCCCACAGCGAAGCGCACCGCTTTCTAATAATCGCGAGGAAACAGTCTGTACGCGACTCGGCAAACATCAACGACGCGCTACAAAAGCGCGGCAGATCGAACAGCATCCTGAAAGCATTATTATATTGAACGCGCAGTGCGCCGTATGTCCGCTGCGTAAAATTGACCCACAGACTGCACGTGTAGAATGTTTGGCAGTAGGCTTTGAAAAGAGTCAGTTTGACTTGTTGGCTACAACGCGCAAATCTGTGAATCAACATGTTACAGCGGACAGACAGCGCCCTACGCTCTCTTTCTATATCCACCGTGTCTGACAAAGTCTCAGTGACCCAGTGACCTAGATATTTAAATCGGTCAACTCTTTTTAACTGAGAACCCCCTAGAACAACACTAGTTACTGTCCGTTGACTCCTCAGGTCCTTCGCCTGAAAAACCATGAACTCGCTTTTAGATGCGTTATATCTGAGCCCATGTGCCACCGCGTACTCTTCACACAAGTGAAGCAACTTAGTCAAAGCACCGATCGACGGGCTCAGCAGCACCATATCGTCTGCATAGCTGATGTTGTTGATGCACGTCCCTCTTACATGACATCCTATGTAGGTGCTGCTGAGCCCCTCGATCAGCTTGTTAACATAAAAGTTAAAAAGCTTGGGTGAGGACAATCCCCCCTGCCTCACTCCACATTCCAAACTGTAATCATTCGACTGCTTTCCAGCCCATTTGACACAATTCCTCTGGTTGTCATACCAATATTTAAATATTGATATAACATCGGGAGGCAGATCGGTTTCACACTGTAGCTTATTCCACAATAAATTGTAAGAAACTAAATCGAATGCCTTCGACAAGTCCAAAAAGCAAGCATACACCGGAGTTTTTCGAGCTGTGTAGTACTGCACAGTCTGCTTGAGACAGAAAATGGCACTCTCTGTAGACAGACCAGGCTTAAAACCAAACTGTAAGTCATGGATTTTGATACTGTCGGCCAATCTTCTGCCAAGCAAACTGTCCAGTACCTTCGCTATAACAGTAGCCAAGGATATAGGTCTATAATTTGACAAGTCGGAGGCATCCCCCGTTCTATTCTTTACAACAGGTACAACAAGAGTGTACATCAACTTATCCGGTAAATAACAATGACTCATACATAGGTTAAAAAACATTGTAAGAACTCGCGGCAAGTGCAATCCTGCGTACTTCAGATGCTCGACACTGAGATCGTCGTGCCCGGGGGACTTACCCCTAACCATTTGTTTAATAACTGAGGCAACCTCACACTCAGAAAACCCTACAGTGAAATCCCCGTCACGACATCCAGCATCGAACACCTGCGACTGCGGAGGGAGAGGAGACACTACTTTAAAGTGTTTACGGAAAGCATTCGCTATATCAATTGGATTAAATTTACCATCTACACTCACAGGAAGGCTTAAAAAAATACAAAGAAAATCTAAAACAAAATAATGTTTTTATATTTATTTCAGTCCGGATCACCCGAAGAGCAGAAATTCCACGTGGCCCTTATAAGCAATCTCTACGGTTCTCAACCTTTAGGACAAGAAATGCTTATCAATTTCGCCCGTCACATAGCCACCGCCTACACTATTGGAGAGCCGAGACACAAAAAGTTATTAGAAAACACTGTTTTACATTTCATACCAAATCTAGACCCACTTTTCAAGAAAATACTCAAAATGTACGATCATACAGAAAAATGTGACGTACAAGCGTTAGAAGAAGAATTCGGCGATAGTTTATATAATTATTTAACTAATAAAAACATTAATCCGTTATCTAATTATACAAGAGAAAAAGCGTTCGCCCATTTATTAGAAATTGAAGAGTTCGATCTTATCCTTGATTTAGGATCGGGCACAGAAGACGCAACTGTTCCGAATTTCTCCAAGAATATATACGAAAAGTTCGCTCAAAAGTATCAGGATAATCGGACGCCGATGGATAAATATCCTTGCAAGCAATATTTTAATGTTCAACATGAGAGTTTAGTAGATTTGTTGTATGAACGGTTTAACACGCCTATAGTGTCTGTTGGCCTGAGTTGTTGTAAAATGCCTCTAGAAATGGATATAGCTTGGATCTGGAGGAAGAATTTGCATGGGATTATGAAGTTTATTGAACAGGCTAATACTGGTAAGAATTTTGTTTATTTTTTTTTTTGGTGTCAACTGTATCCCGTTCTCAGGGCGGGTATATAGGGAACCTAGTGTTTAAGACATTCTCTTCCCTATTTAAATAATTAAATATACTTAATTTAGCCTGGATACATGCGTGAAGCTGAGAAAAAATACGTCAAAAACTTAAAAAATGTAACCTAATCTTATTTTCCCATTTCAGGTATAACAGGCCAAATACATAATGAACAAAACGCACCAATGCGTAGTGCCTCCCTCCTCATATTGGATTTGAACCGGCGATACTCCGTCAGTAAGAACCTAGCAGTCTACCGTGCATTGCTACCAGCGGGAGATTATAAAGTGGTTGTACAGTGCCATGGATATGAAAATCAGGTAAGTTTATAGTTATTAGAGAACGACTTGACGCGGACGAATATGATACACGTTGCCATAGCAACGCTCAAACATCTCACTAAAACGACATTTCTATACAATAATTACAAATATTTTCATTGGAAGGAATATACAATAAAATAAATTTTGATATTTCTTTTCAGACTCTAACATGGCGTGTAATAGAAGGCCAAATTAAGAAAAAAGATGTAATATTGCGTAGAATCAACGCTGACCATCTGCCAGGGGGACAGTTTGATGATGTGCCGATAGATAGGAACTCTGATAC